>MCJB01025092.1:34717-108182 GCA_002018475.1 Nicotiana obtusifolia | reverse complement strand
ATGACATGGTTAGTCGCCCTCAGAGGCATTCAGATGGTACAGGTTGTATGTCTCTTACCCTGATGCTTATTATTGTTCTTGCATTATGTTTCCTGTCTTACATACTCAGTATATTATCCGTACTGACGTCCTTTATTGTGGACGCTGCATGTCGTGCTGCAGGTCCAGGCAGACAGATAGACGAGGCTTCCCCACCACAGTAGGCTACCCAGTTCAGCAGATATTGGTGAGATCCATCCTTCGGACTTGCCACAGTCTTGGTATGCATTTTGTTGTAGGCATTATGGGCACGTCGGGGCCCTGTTCCAGCGTAGGTTGCATTATGTACGTTTTTGTAGAGGCTCATAGACAAGTGTCAATTTATGCATAGACAAGTAATGGGTTGGCTTATGTACAGTTGAATTGCCTTGTCGGCAAACGTATATATTTTATTTTATGGTTTTGTATTGCAGCCTTATGGGCCATATTATGTATATAAGTATGTTCGTATCATGGCATGACGTCTCGGTTCATTATAATTATTGTTCGAGATTATATGCATATGACAAGCCTTATAGATAATAAGGAAAGTTAGATGAAGGGTACGCCGATGCCCGTTGAGTAGGGTCCGGTGCCAGTTGCGGCCCTCCGGCTTGGGTCGTGACAGAATGACGTCAAGAATGCGATTAGGAATGCGGTCGCATTTCCACAATTCGAACCGCATATCCACCACACTGAAATCGCAAACCGAGACAGATTTCTGGGCAAAAATCAACATAAAAAAATGGTCGAAAATGCGGTCGCATTTTTGACATGCGGACCGCAAACCATGCTTCACACTTAACTACGGTGAAGGCTAGGGTTACGATCTGCGATGGCGATAGCGAAGATGCGGATCGCATTTTGGATATGTGGCGGATATGCGGTCGCATTTTAAACCCGACTGGGGCGTTTTTGTCCCGATTTTTGACCCTTTATAAATAGAAACTAGGCCCATTGGCCATGCAAAACCCACTATCATTACCATCTAAGAGAAACACCTTCAAAACACCCTAAATCACAGCAAAATCAACCTCAAAACTATATCCAAGGGAGACTTTCTTGGACCAATTCTTAAAGGAGGGGATTTCGGCCATCTTAAGCATAATTGGAGCTATAGAGCTCGGATTGAAGCTAATTTCGAGGCAATTTTTGGGAGACATTCAAGGGAAACATTGGGGTAATTGTTCTTAACTCGACTTTTGTCAAATTACTCCAGTATATCGCTATATCTAGTATTTAATTGGTGATTTAAGATGGAAAATCTGTGAAAAATCCTTAAGCTTAGAATTAAAGATTTAGAGGTCAATCCGATGTCGGAATTCGATTATTTTTGTATAGTTGGACTTGTTGGGAGATAAGGAACCCGTTGATATGAAAATTTCTGAGCTTCGAGAAGTGGGCCCGGGGTTCGGGTTTTTGCTAATTTCGTAATTTCTTAGTATTTTTCAATTGTTTCGCTTGGGCTTTGTTCCCTCAGCGTATTGTGACGTATTAGTTCTGATTTTGGATAAATTTGACGCGCGTGGAGGCCAATTCGAAGGGCAAAGGCGCCGCGGGCTAGGGATTTAGTTGGTTCTAGATGAGTAGTGATTGTAAATGATGTTCTGAGGGTTTGAAACCCCGTATTGTACATCGTAGTGCTATATTGAGGTGAGGCACATGCTCGATGAGGAGCGTGGGGTCTTTTACTACTAGGGATTGTGACTTGGTCCATCCCGATTGATGATTTTACTGCGTATTTGACTGAAACTTAATTGTTATCATTATGATTGGGCTGATTGCCATATTTGGGCTCCGTGCCTACTATTTGAGCCCTTCGGGGATTTCTATCACTGTTTCATTACTATTTTGACTTATTACTTGAACTCAGTCATGATGTTTACACTGTTTTACAACTCAGCCACTTTTACTCAGTTTTGAGACTTAAATAATATTTTAAATGATATTTTTGGGCTGAGGACTACAGTTTTACTATAGCCCGAGGGGCTTGTGATGATTTTTCTGCCTGAGTGCGGCTGAGGGCCAAATGTGAGGTTTTACTGAGTGATATGAGGTCGAGGGCCTGAGATACTTTATGTGCCA
Organism: Nicotiana obtusifolia; assembly: GCA_002018475.1. NCBI lineage: Eukaryota > Viridiplantae > Streptophyta > Magnoliopsida > Solanales > Solanaceae > Nicotiana > Nicotiana obtusifolia. The sequence goes on along the minus strand of MCJB01025092.1, from coordinate 106,079 downwards.
CGAGGTGGCTTGTGACTGATATGAGGCCGAGGGCCTGAGATACTTTATTTGCCACGAGGTGGCTCGAGGTGGCTTGATTCATATGAGGCTGAGGGCCTAGATATATGCCACAAGGTGGCTTGATATTGCGCTTGGGCCGTAAGGGGCCCCTCCCGGAGTCTGTACACCCCCAGTGAGCGCGGGTACCCATTGTGATGTGAAATATAGCCCGAGGGGCTGATATTTTATTATGTGATAGCCCGAGGGGCTGATGTTATACTATGTGATAGCCCGAGGGGCCGATACTGTTCCATGTAATAGCCCGAGGAGTGGCCGATATTGTTCTGAAATTTGAGCCCGAGGGGCTGGTACGGTTTTGTGATAATGCCCGAGGGGCGGACCTGTTGATATATATATGTGGCCCGAGGGGCGATGTTTTACTTCACATTATTTACCTAAAAGGTTACATGTTTTTACCTGTTGAAAGGAGATTTTACTTGATTTTTTCACTGATTTACTGTTTGCGAATGATGTGTTAATGCTTCATTATAGAATGCCTTGTGCTTTGTGTGTTTTCTTACTTTCAGTCGTTATTTATGCTTATTATTCACTGAGTTGGAGTACACACATTACTCCCTGCACCATGTGTGCAGATTCAGGCGTTGTTGGTTCCACTCCGGAGTACTGATTCCTCCTGTCCAGGCGGTGATCCAGAGACTACGAGGTAGCTGTTGGCGTCCGTAACCCCGTATCTCTTTCATCTTGTTGTTCCTATGTTCTTCAAAAATTGTGCCAGATATTGTAATTAGTAATCTTGTTATTAGGATTCATTAGTTGCTCATGACATTGTGACACCCTAGTTTGGGCTGTAGTCAGGATGGTTAGCTATACTTTCTGCGAATGATTGCTATTATACCATGCTTGTATTGTTTTCTTGTTAATTAACTGATTAAAAATGAGATTTGGTTTGAATTGGCTGTCCTTTTCTTCACGATAGGCGCCATGACGACCGGGTTCGGGGTAAGGGTCATGACATAAAGTCATTTTTTGTGACGACGCAGCTAGTCGTCTCATGAGTTACCGCTCCGTTTTACCCATTTCTACCTTATTATGCCTCGTTATCCGTGTTTTTTGTAATCACGTTGAATAGTTTGCATTCGGAGTAGATTTGGTAAGAAATGAGATATTTGGTGTCTTTTGAGAAGGGTTAAGTTGGGAAAGTCAACCAAATGTTGACTTACGAGTTAGAGGGATCAGATGTGAGTTCCGACGGTTTGATTAGTTTTGGGAGGTGATTTAAGACTTAGGAGCGTGATCAGAATTAGTTTTGGAAGTCCCGTGTAGAATTAGGCTTGAATTGGTGAAGCTGGAATTTTTGGCGATTTCCAGTTGATAGGCGAGATTTTGATCCGATGGTCGGCATGGAATTCCGAAAGTTGTTATAGCTTCGATATGTGATTTAGGACTTGTGTGCAAAATTTCAGGTCATTCGGACGTGGTTTGGTTGGATTTAGATCAAAAGAGCAATTTAGAAGATTTTTGAAATCCTTAGGCTTGAATCCGACGCGAAATTGGTGTTGATAGGTTGTGCTGAGCGTTCCGAAGGTTGGAACAAGTTCGAATAATGTTATGGGATATGTTGGCATGTTTGGTTGAGGTTCCAGTGGCCTCGGTGAGTTTTTGGGTGGTTAAATGGACCATATCATCGTTGGAAAGAAAACTTACAGAAAAACCAGATGCAGAGAATGCGGTCGCATTTCTCAAATGCGGACCGCATATCTCTCAAAGAGATCGCAAACCCAGCCAGATTTCTAGGCAAAGTTCATGTCAGAAATGCGGTAGGAAATGCGGTCGCATTTCTAACATGTGGACTGCAGATCTTACATTGAAATCGCAGATCAAGGCAGTGTTTTGGGCAAAAATTAACGACAAGAATACGGTAGAGAATGCGATCGCACTCTTGAAATGCGGACCGCAAACCATGCTTCGTGCTGAATTGCGGTGAAGGCTAGGGCTACCTTTGCAATATCGCGTCAAATATGCGGACCACATATTTGTTATGCGACAGATATGCGATCGCATTTTAGGCCTAACAGGGGCATTTTTGTCTCGATTTTTTACCCCGTTATAAATAGAAATCAGTATCCATTTGCCATGCACAACCCATTTTCGTTACCCACGAAGAGAAACACCTCCAAACACCATAAAATTACAACAAATCAACTTCAAAACTATATCCAAAGGAGATTTTCTTGGACAAATTCTTAAAAGAGGGGATTGTGACCATCATAAGCAATATTGGAGCCATAGAACTTGGATTGAAGCAAATATTGAGGCGATTCTTGGAGGATTTTGAAGGGAAATATCGGGGTAAGTGTTCCTAACTCAATCTTGGTTAAATTACCCAAATCTATTGCTATTCTAGTATGTAATTGGTGATTTAAGTTGGAAATTTGTGGAAAACCCTTAAGTTTAGATTTTAAGTCTTGGAGGTCGATCGGATGTCAGATTTCGATAATTTTAGTATGGTTGAACTCGGGGGGAGATAAGAACCCGTTAATGTGAAAATTTCTAAGCTTTGAGAAGTGGGCCCGGGGCTCGGGTTTTGCTAATTTCAGGATTTCTTGGTATTTATTAATTGTTTTCGCGTGGGCTTTGTTACCCCAGCATATTGTGACCTATTTGTTCTAATTTTGGATAGATTCGACGCGCGCGGAGGCCAATTCAAAGGGAAAAGGCGTCGCGGGCTAAGGATTTAGCCGGTTTGAGGTGAGTAGTGATCGTAAATGATGTTGTGAGGGTTTGAAACCCCGGATTTGCACATCGTAGTGCTATATTGAGGTGAGGCACATGCTCGATGATGAGCGTGGGGTTGTTTACTACTGGGGATTGTGACTTGGTCCGTCCCGATTGATGATTTTTACTACATATTAGATTGAAAACTTATTTATATCATCGTGATTTGGGCTGATTGCCATATTTGGGTTTCGTGACGGTTATTTGAACCCTTCGGGGGTATCTATCACTGTTTTCTCACTGTTTTGATTCATTACTTGAACTCAGACATGTTGTTTTCCACTGTTTTACAACTCAGCTACTTTTACTCAGTTTCGAGATTTAAATGACATTTTTAAATGATGTAAAAGGGAACGAATGGTACGCCTACCACAAGATATGATGTAAATGCGATCGGGTGGCACGCCGCCATGAGATATGATGTAAATATGAGCGGGTGGTACGCCTACCACGAGATATGATGTAAATGGGATCGGGTGGTATGCCTACCACGAGATATGATGTAAATGGGAGCGGGTGGTACGCCTACCACGAGATATGATATAGTGCTTGGGCCGTATGGGGCCCCTCCCGGAGTTTGTATACCCCCAATGAGTGCAGGGTACCCAGTGTGATGTGAAATATAGCCCGAGGGGCTGATATTATGATGTGATGAGCCCGAGGGGCCGATGTTGTACCATGTGATATGCCCGAGGGGCTGATACTGTTTTTATGATATTGCTCGAGGGGCGTGTTTTTAAATGATATTGAGCCCGAGGGGCGTGTTTTTAAAAGATACTAAGCCCGAGGGGCGGTTTTAAATGTTTTCTTTTACTTCACGCTATTACTTGAAAAACTTACATGTTTTCACTCGTTGAAAGAAGTTTCTACTTGATTCTCACTGATTTTCTGTTTTAATGATGTTTTATTGCTTCAATATAGATTGCCTTGTGCTTTGTGTGTGGTTTCTGCTTTCCGCCATTATTTATGATTATTACTCGCTGAGTTGGAAGTACTCACATTACCCCCTGCACCATGTGTGCAGATTCAGGCGTTATTGATTCCACTCCGAGGCATTGACTACGACTGTCAAAGCGGTGACTCAGAGTTTACGAGGTAGCTGTTGGCGTCCGCAGCCCCGTATCTCTTTTATCTTGTTGTTTCCACTTTCTTCAAACAATTGTTCCAGAGATATTGTAATAGTAATCTTATTATTAGGATTTCATTAGTTGCTCATGACATTGTGACACCCCGATTTGGGCTGTTGTCGGGATGGTTAGCTATGTTTCTGCAATTTGCTGTTATTAAAATATGTAAGTACTGTCTTAACTGCTTAAATCGAGATTTTGTTGAGTTGGCTAGCCTTGTCTTCACGAGAGGCGCCATCACGACCAGGTTTGGGATTTTGGGTCGTGACATTTTTCCAATTTAGGTTGATAACTTATACTTAGCACATTTAACTAAAGATGGTTGATTTGACCTGCTTGATTGAATTAGTGTGTGTTGCACGGGCCTAACATCATTTTTCCTATTTAGGTTGGTAACCCATACTTAGCACATTAAACTAAAGATAATTTATTTGAGCTGCTTGATTGAAGTAGTGTGGGTTGAACGGACCTAAAGTCATTTTTTCCAATTTAGGTTTGTAACCCATACTTAGCACATTTAACTAAAGATAATTGATTTGAGCTACTTGATTGAATTAGGGTGTGTTGCACGGACCTAAAGTCATTTTTTTCTATTTAGGTTGGTAACCCATACTTAGCACATTAAACTAAAGATGATTGATTTAACCAGCTTGATTGAATTAGTGTGTGTTGCACGGACCTAAAGTCATTTTTCCTAGCCAGGGTTTTAAATCATACTTAGGATATTTAACTAAAATGATCGATTTTAAATTCTTGATTGAATTAGTGTGTGTTGCACGGACCTTGAGTCATTTTTCCTATTTAGGTTAGTAACTCATACTTAGCACAATTAACAAAAGATGAATGATTTGACCGGCTTGATTGAATTAGTGTGTGTTGCACGGACCTAAAGTCATTTTTCCTATACATAGCATATTTAACCAAAGATGATTGTTTTAACCTACTTGATTGAATTAGTACGTTACACAGACCTAAAGTAATTTTTTCTATTTCGGTTGGAAACTCATACTTAGCACATTTGACTAATGATGATGTATTTGAGCTGCTTGATTGAATTAGTGTGTGTTGCACGGACCTAGAGTCATTTTTCCTATTTAGGTTGGCAACTCATGCTTAGCACATTTAACTTAAGAGGACTTATTTGACCTGCTTGATTGAATTAGTGCATGTTGCACGGACCTAAAGTCATTTTTCCTATTTAGGTTGGTAGCTCATACTTAGCACATTTAATGAAATATGATTGTTTTAACCTGCTTGATTGAATTAATGTGTTGCACGGACCTAAAGTCATTTTTCTATTTCTGTTGGTAACTCATACTTAGCACATTTAACTAATGATGATGTATTTGAGTTCTTGATTGAATTAGTGTGTGTTGCACGGACCTAAAGTCATTTTTCCTATTTAGGTTGTTAGCTCATACTTAGCACATTTAACTAAAGATGATTGTTATAACCTACTTGGTTGGATTAGTATTTTGCACAGAGCTAAAGTCATTTTTCCTATTTAGGTTGGTAACTAAATAATTAGCACATTTAACTAAAGATGATTGATTTGACCTGCTTGATTGAATTAGTGTGTGTTGCACGGACCTAATGTCATTTTTCCTAGGCAGGGTTGTAAATCATACTTAGCACATTTAACTAAAGATGATTGATTTGACCTGCTTGATTGAATTAGTGTGTGTTGCACGGGCCTTACACCATTTTTCCTATTTTGGTTGGTAACCCATGCTTAGATCATTTAACTAAAGCAATTTATTTGAGCTTCTTGATTGAATTAGTGTGGGTTGCACGGGCTTAAAGTCATTTTCCTACTTAGGTATGTAACTTATACTTAGCACATTTAACTATAGAGGTCTGATTTGACCTGCTTGATTGAACTAGTGCGTGTTGCACGGACCTAAAGTCATTTTTCCTAGTTAGGGTTGTAACTCATACTTAGCACATTAACCTAAAAATGATTGATTTGAGCTGCTTGATTGAATTAATGTGTGTTGCGTAGACCTAGAGTCATTTTTTCGATTTAGGTTGGTAACTCATAATTAGCACATTTAACTAAAGATAATTGATTTGACCAGCTTGATTGAATTAGTGTGTGTTGCACGGACCTATTGGAAAAACAATTAATGTGTATTGCACAGACCTAAAGTTATTTTTCCTATTTAGGGTTGTAACTCATACTTAGCACATTTAACTATAGATGATTGATTTGAAGTGCTTGATTGAATTAGTGTGTGTTGCATGGACCTATAGTCATTTTTTCTATTTAGGTTGGTAACCCATACTTAGAACATTTAATTAAAGGTGACTGATTTGACCTGCTTGATTGAATTAGTGTGTGTTGCACGGACCTAGAGTCTTTTTTCTGATTTAGGTTGGTATCTCATACTTAGCACATTTAACTAAAGATTATTGATTTGACCAGCTTGATTGAATTAGTGTGTGTTGTAGGGACCTAAAGTCATTTTTCCTAGTTAGGTTGGTAACTCTTACATAGCACATTTAACTAAAGATGACTTATTTGACCTACTTGATTGAATTAGTGTGTGTTGCACGGGCTTAGAGTAATTTTTCCTACTTAGGTTGGTAAGTTATACTTAGCACATTTAACTACAGAGGACTGATTTGACTTGCTTGATTGAATTAGTGCATGTTGCACGGACCTAAAGTCATTTTTCCTAGTTAGGATTGTAACTCATACTTAGCAAATTTAACTATAGAGGACTCATTTGACTTGCGTGATTGAAATAGTGCGTGTTGCACAGACCTAATGTCATTTTTCCTAGTTAGGGTTGTAACTCATACTTAGCACATTAAAATAAAAATGATTTATTTGAGCTGCTTGATTGAGTTAGCGTGTGTAGCACGAACCTAGAGTCATTTTTCCTGTTTAGGTTGGTAACTCAAGGAGAGCCTGCTTGATTTCAAGAAAGCACATGGACAGATGTTCACAATTGCTACGACTCACAAATAAGGATTGGAGACTATCAACTTGGCTCTGCGGTGTCCTCCAAGGGATGGAGTCGCGATAGGAATCAAGATATGGTTTAAAACTGACTTTCACGCAGATTGGAAGTCCTCTAGGAGTCGTTTTCAACCTTCTGACAGGACCGATAGGTGTGTTAGTAAAGGATTCCAGTCATCAGATAGGTTCACTTCCGATAGCAGGATGGATCATTGCCAAAATAATAGATCGTTGCAAGAGAAAGAGGTGCCAGAGTCCCGAAATCCCGCATATCCTAGGTTATCGGATTACAACTTTAATATCAGCCTAGTGGAGTGAGTGTCGGCAATTACGAATATTAAAGAAGCTAGGTTTCCAAAACCGATCTGGTCAGATCCTAGCCAAAGGGATCCCAATCTATGGTGTGAATTCCATGGGACTCACAGCCATAGGTCTGGGGACTGTTGACATCTTCGAGAAGAGGTGGCGAAGCTATTGAATAATGGACACTTCGGAGATTTTCTAAGCGACTGCGCCAAGAACAACTATGGTAGAAATCGAGATAATGCAGAGCCATCGAAGCCGGCAGCAGGGTCACCTCGGATGAAAATCAACACGATCTTCAGAGAGGACGAAGTCAATGAGGTGACATTTTTAGCAGCAAAGAAGACGAAGATATCAATGACTCATTGCAAGACGATCTGAGAAGTCTCGGAACATGACATCACCTTCACTGAAGAAGATGCCGATGGACTTCTTCTACAGGACAATGACGCGTTGGTAATTTCACCTAACATTTTAGATTTCAAAATTAGACGTGTTTTGGTTGATCCAGGTAATTCGGCCTACATCGTACAATGGAGAGTTCAGAGCAAGCGAAGTTAGTAGGGAACATCATTCCAGCGACAAAACTTCTGGCTGGCTTCAACTTAACAATTGTGACTACTTGAGGAGAAATTTTGCTATCCACAGATGCCGAAGGAGTCACAAAAACCACCTTGTTCGAATTGGTAGATGGTGACATGGGCTATAATGTGATCCTCATAAGGCCATGGATACATGAGATAAAGGTTGTGCCCTCGACCTATCACCAACTGTTGAAGTTTCCGATAGCGGAAGGGATCAAATAGATAAGAGGAGACTAACCGGTGGCAAGGGAGTTGAATGCTGTAACTATTTCTAGCAGCAAGGATAGAGAAACCAACAAATAACAATTACAGGAACCGGTGCCTTCTCCCATCGCCATCGAAGATGATAAAAATGAGAAGCCATCTGGATTACATTGGGTACCAAGATCTTTTCAGGTACCAAAGGAGATGGATGCGACCAAATCAACCGCATAAGAGTTTGACCAAGTGGTTTTGTTCTAATAATTTTTGGAATGGAAATTCCATTTAGGAACAGGGTTGAGTCCCGAAATCAGGTTAAAGCTTATCAATTTTCTTAAAGCTAACATTGAATTCTTTGCGTGGTCGCATTTAGTTATGACAGGTATTCCATTGGAGGTGGGCGTCCATAAACTGAGCCTGAATCCAAACTTCCCACCGGTAAGGAAGAAGAAACGGCCAATAACAAAGGTCAGAAACATGTTTGTTAAGGAAGAGGTAACCCGACTACTCGATATCAGTTCAATTCGAGAGGTAAAGTTCCCAGAATGGTTTGCTAACGTAGTAGTAGTACCTAAAAAGAATAATAAATTTAGGATGTGTGTATACTATAACGATTTAAATAAGGCGTGCCCCAAAGAGTCTTTTCCATTGCCAAACATTGATCAAATGATCGATGCTACGGCCGAAGATGAGTTAATGAGTTTTCTTGATGCTTATTTCGGGTTTAATGAAATTAGGATGAAACCGGAAGATCAAGAGAAGACTTTGTTCAAGACAAACTTTGGCACATATTGCTATAATGTGATTCCTTTTGGTCTTAAAAATGCCGGGGCCACTTATCAGCGGCTCGTTAATAAGATGTTTGAAAAACAGATAGGTAAGATGATTGAAGTCTATATTGACGACATGTTAGTTAAGTCTCTTAATGCAGGAGATCATCTAGAGCATCTCCATGAGACGTTTGACATTCTGAGAAAGTACAACATGAAGCTCAACTCGAAAAAGTGTGCCTTCGTGGTTGGCACGGGTAAATTCTTGGGGTTTCTGATCTCACAAGAGGGATCGAGGTAAACCTCGACAAAATCAAAGCCATCGAGGACATCCCCGACCAGCTAACAAGCGTGAAGGAAGTACAAAGGCTGACAGATAGGTTGGAGGCTCTAGGCAGGTTCATCTCGAGGTCATCGAAAAAGTGTCATCATTTATTTTCTCTTTTGAAAAAGAAGAACAACTTTGTGTGGACTCCGGAATGCTAGCAGGTGAAAGACCTAAAAAGGTACCTATCTAGCCCTCCGTTATTGTCAAAACCGAGAGAAGGGGAACAATTGTTGATTTATTTGGCAAACTCAGAAGTAGCGATAAGCACTGTCTTGGTTCGAGAAGAAGAAGGTACGCAATTTTCCGCTTATTACGTTAGTAAAATATTATCAGGAGCGGAGACACGATATCGTCACCTAGAAAAACTGGCCTTAACTCCCATAGTTTCCTCTCAAAATCTTATGTCTTATTTTCAATGTCATCATATAGTCGTTGTGACAACATTTCCCTTAAGGAATGTTCTTCATAAACCTGAGTTGTCTGGTCGTTTGGCTAAGTGGACAGTCAAAGTTAGAGAATTCGACATTGAATACAAGCCTAGGACTACAATTAAGTCACAAGTTTTGGCTGACTTCGTGGACTATTTTAGTTCGGGATTAATGCCTTTGGCTACTAAAGAAGCAGTGCTGGTATCGGGAATGGTATCGGGAGTTTGGACCTTGCTTATGAATGGAGCCTCCAATGTAAAAGGGTCCAGTCTCGAAGTAGTTAATCACCCTTCAGGGGAAACTCTAAGATAGGCCATTAGAATTGTACCATTAAGTAACAATGAAGCCGAGTATGAGGCTTTGGTTGCAGGACTTGAACTAGCTCAGGATTAGGTTCCGAGGTCATCGAGAAAAAGTGCTTCTCCCAGCTGGTGGTAAACCAAGTGTATGGAATTTTCGACACAAAGGAGGAGCGCATGCAACAACAGTACTTGAACAAGGTTCAAGCATTACTTACATGATTCAGAGAGTGGTCAATCGTCCACATTCCAATTGACAAAAATGTGGAGGCAGACGCACTGGCTAATTTGGGTTCGTCCATAGAGATAAAAGGATCTGATTCCTGCGGTCGTCCAACTACTGCATTCATTGTTAGATGTGGATGGCTACTTTGAAGTTAATTCAATCAACTAAATATGGGACTGGAGAAACGAGTTCATTGAATATCTCAGACATGGTAAATTACTCGAAGACCCAAAAGCGTCCCGAGCACTACAGACCAAAGCAGCTCGCTACTGTCTTGTTGATGGAAATATATATAGGAGGTCATTCCAAGGACTATTGGCTCGATGTCTGGGGGCCTCGGAAGCAGACTACGTGATGAGGAAAGTCCATGAAGGAGTCTGCGGAAACCACGCCGGTGCAGACTCGTTAGTTCTCAAGTTAATCAAGGTTGGCTACTATTGGCCCCGGATGGAAAAAGATGCAAAAACATTCATATAAAAATGCGACAAATATCAATGTCATGCACAACTAATGCATCAACCAGCGAACTTCTGAATTCGGTGGTGTCACCATGACCATTTATGAAATAGGGGATGGACATTGTCGGTCCCTTACCTTAGGGGCCCGGGAAGGTAAGATTTCTTTTAGTTTTATTTGATTATTTTACTAAATGGATTGAAGAAGTACATACCAAAAGATCGGAGAACACGAAGTGGTTGATTTTATATGCCACATAATCTGCCGATTTGGACTACCAAAGGAGATTGCTTGTGACAATTAGCCACAATTCATAGGTCCTAAAGTCACGAAGTTTTTGGAATGGTTAAAGGTAAAGCAAATTACGTCTTCTCCATACCACCAGAGTGCTAATGGACAGGCGGAGTCAACCAATAAGATAATTATCCAAAACCTTAAAAAGAAGTTAGAAGATGCCAAGGGCAAGTGGCTAGATAAGCTACCAATCGTTTTATGGGCATATCGAACCATGGAAAAGTCAAGCACGGGAGAAAAACCCTTTTCGCTCATGTACGATTCAGATGCTTTGATACTGGTAGAATTGGGGGAACCGACCTTAAGGTTTTCCCGAGCAAACGAAGAAGCAAACAATGAAGTGTTGTTGGACAAGCAAGATTTGCTTGAAGAGCACCAGGATCTGGCATATTTGAGGATGGTAGCACAAAAGCAAAGGATGAAAATGTATTACAATCGCAGCGCAAATCTCTGATATTTCAAGGTTGGGGATTTGGTTCTAAGTAAAGTCACTCAAAGCACTCGGGAAGTCAATGCCGGGAAGCTGGGACTGACATAGGAAGGACCTTACCGGGTTTCAGCTATAACCAGCAAAGGCACATAGGAATTGGAAAATCAAGATGGTGATAAATTGCCAAGCAATTGGAACGTGACTCACCTCAAAAGGTACTATTGCTGAAAATCCTTGTTGGTACTGAAAGTATATGCTGCCCTCTTTTTTCCTTCGGCCAGATGTATCCCAATTAAGTTTTTCTAGCAACGTTGATGCAAAGCATACTACAAAGGAAGGATCATCAGTAAACTGATAAATCAACAACCAAAAGCTCTATTTAGATAAACTCGTATGGCAATCAACTTGTGGATGGTTAACTAATCTTTGGCCCGATAGCATAACTCGTCTCCCAAGACTTTTATCGGCCTTCGGTAACATACTGTTTATCCCTCCACAAGTTGTTTCCATTAACGAGAAAGCAACGCAAAGGCTCACTATGAAAGAAGTGTAATTGGTGAATTCAAGACCTCCAGTGTTCAAATTCTCATGCTTTACATCTGAACATTGGGGGAATAATACATTACAAGACACTACAAGTGTTACGAAAACCGAGGACTATTAGAATCAGAATCAATGTCTTACCAGGACAAAGGACTGCATGATCAGCCCCATTAAAATAAGTGGTACAAGTTAGCCACATGTATTGACAACTTTGTTTACTTAATCAAATAAATATTTATGTAAATGTACTTTTAAAGATAAAGGGAATAAATCAAAGTCCTTTCATTTTTATCCTTTTTTTTGTCCAAATGGTAAGTTGATTAATTTTATCATTTGAAAGTTAGCAAAAACTTCAGATGCTTGTGCCAGAATGAACAGGAGACGTTCTCTTCAAGAGAACCGTAAACATAAGGGTGCTCTCTTATGAAACCCTCATAGGAAAGGGTATATTCCGAAAGTATTTATGCCCAGAATCAAAAGCTATCGGATGTAGAAATATTCCCAAGTCTTTTTCAATTAAATGAAAGAGAATATTTTTCGCACAACAGTCAGGCAAAAAGTTTTTAATTACAACGCCAAACTTAATAAAAAGCTTTGGCATAATTACAAAAGATAAAACATATACATCATTCTTTGCTTCCAGAACTCGAAGGGAGAGAGAAGAGTCTTCATTTTCTCTACTGGAAGAAGGCTGCTCCGCTACCGGTTTGGGGTCTTCATCTTCTTCGGTTTCTCCTTCGGTTCCCAAATACTCAAAATTATTATTCGATGAATCGGATGAACCAAATACAGCGGGTCAAGCAGGAAGGTTCTCATGAGCGGTTATCTACAGTTCACGAGCCTTGGCAATGCAGATCAATATTTGCAATGCCTTCTTTGGTCTCCTCCAGAGTCTTCCTCTTCATATAATACACGGCCTAGGTTTTCTCGAATACAAGGGAATCTTCTTGGTCCTGGAGTTTTGCTCGGAGTATCAATCTTGGATTAGAGCTCTTCATTCTCAGCCTTCTTTGTGCTAATTTTGGAATCGAGCTCAATGTTGGTGGACAGTGAAGTCGATTCTGCTCCATGACTCTTTTGAGACTTTCTTCCATTGTTGCTCTTCTCTCCTCGGCAGCATTCACCTCCTCAGTTTTGGCGCGTAAGCTAGCTTGCAAGTTATTAACTTGTTCCATGAAGGCATACTCAGGCTCGATAGCAGCAATCACATTATCATGAAGATCGACCCACTTAGCCTTTGCTTCCTTAAGGTCATCATGTAGTTGGGTGGCTTCTTGGCTATGAGTCATCCTATCTTGTTCAGATTGCTGTAGTCGGGCCTCGAGCTCATCCATTTGAGCGATTCTTGCCTCCAGCACCGGGAGGCATTCCGCCAGTTGATTCCGTTCGGCCAAGAACCGATCTCGTTCCGAAATAAGCTCGTGCTTGTCCAAAATCAGCTTTTGCAGGCCCTCGGAAGCGAGAAGGTTGGCCTACAAGAAGGTCAAAGATAAGGTTATCGTGCGAAGTATAAATTAAAAGAAGATAGAAGGAAGTCAGATCGCTACCTGGGCTGAAGAGTGCATGTTATTATTTATAAGACACTCCGCAGAGAGAGAATCCATCTTTCTCTAATCCTTTGCTTAGGCCAGCGGCTTAAGGTAATTGGCAAGCTCTATCGGCTTGGAAATAATATGGCACTCCTTCGAAACCGAGAGCCTGGCACTCTGCTTTCTACGAGGGTCCTGAGAGGGTGCCGAGTAAGTACTTCCCAAGTTCCCGTGGCCGGGAGACCATGGGGAAGAGGCATTCTCTATTTGTTCGGCCTGGGCTGGTGGAGAAGAAGCAGTTGGTACCAGTGGAAAAGGAGCAGCTAGTGAAGATGGAGAAGAGATAGCTGGTATAGGAAGGAGTGGTAGTTGTTGCTGGCTCAGAAGTTGGTGGCATAGAAAGGTCAGGGACCGAGTTCCTCTAACCGATGACGTCGATAGGAATCGGAAAGAGGGAATCGGTATTTTTAACCAAACCCATTTCCGCTAGATTGCCTGAACCTCTTCTATTGGTGGATTTTGAAGCTCTCCCCGCTGAGCATCCGGTTGAATTGATGAAGATCTTTTTCTTCTTTGGATAGGAGCATATTCATCATTAGCTCCTTCTTCATCATCAATGACCATTGTGACCGGTTCGGTTGATGATCTTTTCGCTCTCTTTTCATGAGTCCTAGTCGAGGAGGTACACTTCCTCTTCGGTTTCTTATATTTGGATTGGGGACTCATGGAGGAGGCGCCCTCACCAGAGATACGAGAATATTCGCGAGCCCTGCTCCAGCTAAGGGCACTCTACAATACCCGTTCAGCCTCCTTAGGGTCATCGAGAGCCTCGATGTCGAGGCACATGACGCAACCCTTTGGAAGTCCTCTGCGGAACAAAAGGACAATTAACAAATTGTTCCAAAGTTGTTAAAATTGAAAGAAAGAAGAATTTTTTTCTTACCTGATTCTTGGATTTCCGCCCATACTTGGGAGCCATCTCTTTCCACCGTCGGAATTCTGGCTAGTGATATCCAAAAACTTTTTTACCCATCGGTCCAGGCCTTGAACTTGTGGTGGTTCCCAGTGAGTAGCTGGAATGAAGGAAATAAGATTTCAGATAAGAAGAAAGTTTTTTCACGAAGAAAAGAAACTAATACACAGTTTTTTCATGAAGAAAAGAAACTGATACATGAGGACTTACGGAAAAGATCCCATGATTTGGGAAAAACTAGCATTATGACTGGGATGATGTCCTTGGTAGCAATGATAACAAACCGTTCAATTTATCCACAGCTGTTGTCATCATCAATGCTGGTGAGGAGGGTATGATGACCACACTTGCTAAGGTTTAGCACACCCCTAAGGAAAATCTTTAGGGAGTAGAGGTTCATCATATGCAACGAGAGTTAGGATTTTCCTGGTTTTAACGAATAATTCATGGAGGCAGGACATCGTACGCCATATGGAAGGGCCTACCTATCCCAAGCACACTTGGTATCAGTGGAAAAATTCTAAAATTATTAGGTCAATTCCTTCACCCGCTCCCAAGGTGAAAGGACCCACAGTAAAAGGGTATGTGTAGACATACATGAACCCCGGCTTGGAGTAGGTAACTAGTTCAATCTCATTGGGGGTGAGAAGTTCAACGCTACCCCAATTACATTCTTCCTTCACAATAAAAATGCTAGAAGGATGAATGGCAGAAGGGTATCTGCGAACATGCGAGAACCTGTCACTTTTAGAATATGCAGGTGCTTTATGCTCTTGAAGGTCGGATGTCGTGCTAAGATTAAGTGGAATAATGGTTTTTACGGTTGGAGGTTCAGACTCGACGTCAACCTCCTTGGTTTTGTTCTTCTTTAGACCTCCACCAAAGAGAAGGATAAAGTTTCCGGGGGCGACAATGTTTGTAGACATGTTTATGAAGAAAAAGGTTTTTACTGAGAAATTGAATATTGCAGAAGAGCTCTAAGAAGATTCGAAGAAGAAGAAGGAGTTGTGAAAGTAAAGAATGAAAATGATGAGTACTAGAGAAGTTATAGATGGCAAAAATTGTGATCATGATTATCTTGAAAACCGGCGAAAATATTTGCTAAATCACGGGGCAACACATTCGGGCCATTAATTGTGAGAAGACGTGCGTCTATTCAAATGTTAGAGACCATTTAGGAAATTTCCTGCCAAGAAAGAAATTCTTATCTACTTACTGGTAACACTAAGTTGCAACATCGGAAAGTAGGGGGATAATCTGTATGGGGTAAATTGGTTAACGACAGCTAGGAGAATGACTGAGTGACACATGGAACTAAAGAAGGGTGGAGTGTGAGTCAACAAATAGCTGGCACCAGATGCAAGCATGTAATCACGGTTGGATAGATCCCGAAGATGGAGCAGCAGGTAATAAAGATTCAAAGCATTGTCATCGGATTACATTCAATGGACAGCCGTTACAGAGAATATCTGCATTTATAGCGAACCGTTATGTACCTATTAATGACGATTTTATTCTGATTCAAGAGGAGCTTGATTTGAGGATCTTGTCTCCTTGAATCAAGCTATAAATAGGAGGATTTTCGTAATCTATTTTAAGCTCAGGAGCTTCCCACTTATAATATAGTATGACTTGTATATCCTTTTTACCTGTTTTTTTTTTTTGGGAAGTCATCAACATTCCTCCGCTCTTTGCTATTGTACTTCCATATTTGGTAATATATTTGTAAGGCCTTGTAAAATTTCACTTAAAACCTAGGGTTTCGTGGTGCCGAGGTAGGCTAATATATTGAGGGTTGTAGAAAAAAAAATTTGGGTTGAACAGAGCGTTAGGGAGTTAAAAAAATTGTTGCAGAACAGGGCATTTCTGCGGTCCATTATGCAACCCCAGAACCAATCTATGGACCGCAGATCCGCCGCAGAGTGAAGCAGAGAAATGGGCCAATTTGGAGGTTGTGTTGCGGTCAACTATGCGACCACATAATCGTTTTCCGGGCCGCACATCCGTCATAGAACCAGCATGATGATTTCTGGAGGGAGATTCTGTGGTCCATTCTGCGGCCGCATAATTGATATGCAGGCCGCAGACCTGGCCACGGATTGGACCAGACCAGCCCAGTTTTTGGGACCGTTTCTGCGACCCATTTCGCTGGACGAATACCTGATCTGTGGTGCACTCTGTGACCTCAGAGTTGAGTTCGGAGGGACCATTTTCTGGTTTTAAAACCCGATCCCTTTTTTATAAAACAACCTTAGGGGTCATTTTAGAAGGTTCAAACTGATATTTTAGAGAGGAAAGTGGTCTAGAATGACAGGAATTCCTAATCTATTTGTTCATCAATCTTTGCTCAAGTTCGAAAGAAGTCACAAGGTCTTCACTCAAGAGGTAAGATTCTAGTCCTAGACTTCAATTTCGAAATTTGGGTTGGGAATAGGTAATGGGGAAGAAGATTTTGAGAATAAGAATTGTTATTTATGCATGCATGTACTAATAAAGATGGTACGGAGGTAGTGGAGTATTTGTGGGTGGCTTTTAAAGTGCAGATTAATTGTGGGATAAAGGAATCGACCATAGGAGAACCTTGAAACTTTAATGCACACCTAGTGCTTGATAAAATGCTCAAATGAGCTGAAACCCCGAGTATCTTCCTAATTATGGTTCAAATTCCTCATGTTTCTAATAAATTGAAGTTGCTAGAATTTCCGGAATATTATAGTAATTTAAGAAAGCTCAAGCGAGATATGTTGGCTAAACTCCTCTTATAGAATCAATTTCCATGATGCCCTTGTAAGTTGCGAATGTGATTGGCTCAATTTCTTATTTCTCGCGTTCTGAGTCCTTCCTAATAGATTTGATTATTCTAAAATAAGTGTTGCATTGAAAGATGTATGTACTCAGAATGTGTTCCGGATGTTCCTATCATATCATGATTCCCTCCGAGAATGTAATCTAGTATGATCAATGTACCAAAGGTGTTGTGAATAAAAATTATGTTTCAATTGCAAGCTAGTATGCCTAATTGTGGAAGAGAAACTCAATGTGCTTAAGACTCTTGTTTGCTCATATGTGTACTTAAAATCTTGATTTGAAATTCTCTTATTGATGATAATCTATGGTAACGCTTGAAAGTTATAGAGGTGAGTATAAAATATGAAATACGGCTGACGTCTAAGAATGATATTACAATTGTGGTCACTAATGCCAATGAAATGGAAAGACGTATGAAAGATTAATAAATAAGTTGTAAATCCTTTAAATAATAAATGCTTTGGGAGTATTTTTAGTCACTGAGGAAGGGTAAGTCAAAATAACCTAACCCTGAGACTACACATGCCGGTGTAGGAGTGATTGAGGGGTAAATCCCGTATTAATGTGGTGATATTGTTTCCCCTTATATGGGATGGGATTAATGCATTGAGATATTCCCCTTTAATGGGATGAGATTATTGCTAGCAAGAGGTGATGTGATGTCGACCCACACGGCATTATCGTGAGACGGCTTAGCCGATCAGGCTGAGATCGGATGCCATCTTGCGCACATGGTGGTGTTGTGAGTGGATGTCTCGGGGTGAAATGGCTTAGCCGATCGGGCAGAGATCGGACTCCGCGCTAAAAGCACGGTGGTGTATAGGTACTAATGATCTCTCAACCTAAAACTATTGAAACTTACTTGAAATTTATCTTTCTCTTAACTTGGCAATTTAATACTGTTTGAGGCTCTCATTGATTTCATGTTTCCTTCTCATTTTACTGTTACTCGTTCTATTGAGAGGGTGTTTAGTTTTACATACTAATATTATTCCATACGTACTAACGTCCCCTTGCTAGGGGTGCTGCATCTTTAATGGATGCAGGTGGTTTCACAACAGGCCGTGTTGATCAGTGATAGCATTACACCCTCTCCTCAGTTGACTTGGTGAGCCCCATTTCATTTTGGGGTCATGTATCTCCTACCCTCTATGTATATTATTTTGAGGTATAGCCGGAGCCTTGTTGCCGGCACCATCATGCTACTCTTTTGCATCTATTAGAGGCTCCATAGACACAGAGTGCGTGGTAGCTTTCTTTTGGAAAGTCAAATTAACAATGTTATATTTGTATCATATGTTTCCTCTTCTAAACTATGAATGTGTAATGTAACATTTTTGAAAATCTTGAATGAAGTTCCAACGTTAATGAAATTTGGATTGTTCATGTAACCTTCCCATTGTCTAAATAATAAAATGTATCTTCTCTTTATTCATGGGTGAGTTTGGCAGAAGGCATTGTACAGATTTGCTTGGCCGGGTTATCTCGATTTAGTGTAGGTCGCGCTCCCCAAGGTCGGGGCATGATCATATATATATATATATATATATATATATATATATATAAGAGGGTCAATAATTGCTGACATGGCACCTCCCATCGATGAGTATGGCTATTTATCCTTTTTCATGTTTTTTTGCTTTTTTCCCCTATTTTCCCCCATTTATGTTATTGCTATTTATGTTCTAAAAAACGTGTTCTTCTAATAAAGAGTAGAACCGTTGCAACATTTAATAAAATACCTTCCTATCAATGGGAAGGTTACAAGATTGACTGTGGCATTTATTAAACCGAATTAGTATGCCACTCTTCCTATTCCGACGTCCTATTTCCTGCACTCTTTGGGACCACTAAATGTCACAATTTTTACTCGCAAATCTCTCTCATCACTTTGTATGGTTCATGGTTTTCCTCGTATAGCAATTTCATAATACCAGATTGAATGAGATTTTTACCTTCCTATACTATATATGAAACTTATTTACCCTCTATAATTAAGTTTCAACTTAATTATATGAGTATATATACAATTTATCAATTATATATAAATTAGTATTAATGAGTATTATTTTATATTAGGAATTAAATTGGGAATCAATTATATCCCCATCTTTGTGCTCTCCCTCTCTGTCTTTCTCTCTTTCTCTCTCCCCGTCTTTCTCTCCTTCTCTCCTCTTTCCCCAATTTTTCTTCCTTCCTTTTCCCTGCTTTTTATCCCCTCTTTTTATCAATGAATTTCAATTAATTTAATATAGAATTTTAACTTAGCATTTTCGTTTCATGTTGTAGAATTGGCGTTCGAATTGAAATTGTCAATCAATACATTATGAAGGTGTTTGATTCTCCATCATTGACAACCATTAAAAAGCTTCAAAGGTTTGAATTCGAATTTGAGTTTTCAAAAATTATTGTTTGTTTGGATTGGATGTTGTTGCAACAATTGGGAATATCCATTGGAGCTTATATCTCACTTTTGAGGGTGCTTGGTGAAGATTAGACTTGATTTTGGCTGAATATCAGATTGAAACTCGAAGAAGAAGAAGAAGAACCAGGACATACAATATACTTACGAAATTGTATTAAAGTTGTACTTAAATAGTATTTAAGTTGTATTCTGTTGTAACTATTATTTTTATTTGAATATTGTATGAAAGTTGAAAATAGTTGTATAATGTATAAATCATTATATGAAATTTTTATTTAAGTTATAAATACTATCTTTTTTATAAAAAGTTGTTGTTATATATCAAAATTATTTTAAGAGAGTAAGTTTTGATTGGAATTTCAGAGAGGAAGAAGAACACACCATTTACAAAATATATACACATCATAAACAAAATATACACAAAAGGCATATTGTATAAAATTTGTATGAAAATTATATTTAAGTTGTATAATATTGTAGTTGTATTTAACTAGATAGAAATGATGTATGAAAATTGTGGATAAGTTGTAAATAAGTTATATACTATATTATTTAGTTGTATGAAATTTATTTTTACTATGTATGTTGTAGTAGATATTCAACTTTGCATTAAATTTGTATTGAAATTTATTTTTAATTTGTATGTTGATGTACCATACATTGTTCTTTTATCAATTGATTTATTAAGGAAAAGAAGTGGAGAATGAATTTCAAATCGACTCATGTGCATTGATTCATATTTGTTTGAATTGAAAAACTTGAATTGGCGGGAACTGAACGATTTGGGTGGATAAATTTCGAGTTTCACATTAAAAGTGCCCTTGTCGCACTTCGGAGAAACTGAGTTTTATGTGAGATTTGAATTTTGTGTGAGAAATTTACTGGGTAGCATAGATTCTTGTCGGAAATACTAATACAAAGTTGAATCCGAAGTTTGGAGGCGATTGAATTTAATTTGAAATCTTCCAAAACTTCGAATCTGCTCAATTATACTTTTTGATTCAACTGCGATTGCGTTCAATCAAAAAATTTGGCGACAGGTGCGTTTTATGCAGATATTGAAAGGTACATTTAGGCTCATATATCATCGTAATGTAGAGATGTACATGTGGTCTAAAGTAAAATAGAATGTGATAAGTACCATTAGTTGTCGAATACAATATTTTTCTGTTGAACCTATTCGTTGGTTTTGGTCTTCATTGACATTTGTTAAGTGTTTTTTAGTAGTACAAAATATATATGATTGTGCCCATTTGCCGCACCCTTCGATTGCATATGTTTTTCTTTTAGTTGACATACTGGCATCTTTGTCAAGACCATGTTTCTTGTGATTCTCCACTTTAATTCAACTGGAAACAGGGATAAATTTTGGCGACAATTGCGTTCAAAGTTGTTGTTAAATGTGTAATTTAAATTCCGTTTGTTATGGCTTTAAAAAGGTAATACACAACTGGAAGGAGTCATATAAAAAGAGGAGTGGAGAGAAAATAAGAAAAAAATACAACCAAATCCCCTAATTTAAGGCACTAATAATGGATTATATATAATTTATAAATAATCCGTATTTAAAGCGGGTAATATACAAAATTAGGATAATTTTAATAAATAGGTTTTAAATATTGTATAGGAAGAAAAAAAATCCCTTAGCAAAAATACAAAAAAAAACCCACGTCATACAAGCCATTAAGTCAATTTGGAGGCTGCGTTCTTTTGGGCTAAGCTTCTTCTTTTTCGTGTTTCAGCAAATACTATCCGTCTCATCTCTGTGCATGGATTCACAAGTTTGTATATATCTTCCTGATAGTTGGCAATATGGACAGTTCAGTTATTATAATAATTGTGGGATATGGGTATGGCGGTTTAGCAAAAACGTCGGTGGTGATGGTGATGAGGAATTGGAACTAACCGGTCATCAGTTGCTTTTTTACATTGTTTTAAATGAAATATTAGGAACCTATGAAATTGTTTCCCTGCTACTTTCTGGTGTTATTTTTGGAATTTTGTGCGCTCTCCAGAATAATTGTTTGGGTGTTTGGTTAACAACGAGGACACCGAAAAAATCTAATTCAGCTCCACATAAAATAGCTAAAGTACGGTTGAGCAATCGACATGATATATTTGCTCACATTCCAAATGAAGGTCATAATTTGCAGGAACATTCTATGGTCTTAATAAGAGGAGGTAGCGTGAAAGATTCGCCAGGTGTGAAATTTCATTGTATTCGAGGAGTCAAGGATTTGTTGGATTTTTCGGATCGAAGAAGAGGCAGATCAAAATATGGTGCGGAAAAACCCAAATCGATATGAATGGAAGATGCCTGTAAAATCGTACTAATATATTTGTCACATGACTTCACTTTTTCACTGTGCGTAGGGTTCATAAACTCTCTCCATACATTTATAACCGTTGGCTCCCTTATAAGCTCTGCTCAGCAAGTCAGCGCCACACACCACCTCCATGGCCCCGTTGGCCAACCAGCGTGTATAGACGCTCAAAATAATGCTATTGTTTGTACGAACACCCATATAGAATCAATTCCAAGAAATTCATCGTGCGCCATCGCAATCACCACCACTACTCCTTTGACATCTCCCAAAACTAGACACCCAAGAGAAGCTATTATTGCTAGACGTACCACACACAATGCGATGCAAGGTAATCTTCAAGGCAACATATTATTATGGGGTTATGATTGATGAATGCCGACCCACTATTGTGGGTCGTTTTTTGAAACCTAGGCCCCAAATTGAGAAAAGTAGGGATCATTCAGAGAACGTTTCCCAGTTAAGAGCAGGGCCAGAATTGGGGTGTATGACAACTACAATGTCCTCTTAGACTTTACTGATGAGGGTGACTTCAATTCGATTTGGTACAGAAGAATGGTGGAAATTGATGGGCTTCAGATGTGGCCACATAAGTGGACTCCAGACTTTCGACCAGATAAAGACATTCCCATTGTGCCGGTATGGGTTCTATTGCTTGGTCTTCCTTTTAATATGCATACATGGCACTATGTAGTGAGGTCAGATCTCCACTTGCGTTTGATATTGCCACCAATGGTAAAACTAGACCCAGCATAGCTAAAGTTCGTGTGAAAATTGATCTGCTTAAACCTTTAGTATACAGTGTGTTTGTGGGAGCGGAGGATGAAAATGCTCCACTCAAAGGCTTCACTCAAAAAATTGAGTATGAGCGCATCCCTAAATACTATAAACAGTGCAAGAAACTAGGGCATAATATAATGAATTGTAGAGTTATGAAAAAGAAAAGAGCTTCAGAGATGGAGAAAAACAACAAAGATGAAGGCTTGACACAATCAAAAGAAGGCACTAGCAAAGTTCAAAATGAAAATGGTGAAGGAAAAATGGAGAAGGCTACTAAGGTAAGAACAAAAATAAAGGTGATAGAAATAAGGAAACTAACGGTCACAGAGTAATTCCAGAGACACAACACAAGAAGGAAGCTACACAAGACCATCACAATCATCAAAGAGGAGTAGGGAATTTAGCATCATTGCAGAAAGAACTAGAAAGAAGAAGCAGAAAAGCAAGAAGAAAAAGATGCCAAAGAAGAAAAGCAAGGTGACCTTCAAACCTACTCAAAGACAGAAAAAACAAGCAGGATGATGCCTCCAGAAGTTCCTCAAATCACAATTATGAACTCATAGAGAAGTTGAAGAAAAGAAGAATACTATAGAAGCAAAACAGACCACAAACAGTCAGAGTAATCAATCTGCATCTACGATTAAGGGAAGATTTTCACATAAATTGTCTAATGATATCCAGAATCCTGCAAATGATCCTACAGGGGAGGATACAAGTGGTAATATAGCTGACGGGGAATAAAAACCAACAGGAGGTTTCTACTGATCAAAAAGAAAAAGAAAAATCCATTGAAGTGGAATCAAATTCATATTCGACATATCTTCCAACTAATATAATCGAACAACCCGGTATAGAGTTAGTGCTCGAGTTATACGCAAACCGGAAACACTCTGAAGGTGTCACGACCCAAAATCTAACTAGTCGTGCTGGCACCTAACCCAACTCGCTAGGTAAACCAATTAACAACAATCCAATTCAATGAGATTTACTGAGAAAATAATGATGAAATAACTGAACTACTATACAAAGAATTCCCAAGGACTGATAATACAAATCACGAGCTTCTAAGATTTAGAATTTGCAAAGTTGGTATAAAACAAATACATCATCTGTTTGAAATATACATAAACAGATTAACAATTTTAAAGCTACCAAGAACAAGAGGCAGCTATGACCGAAATGCAGGTACAACTTCAATGCCAGCTTTCGCCATACACAGCAAGATCAGCATCCAAAATCTGCACACAAGGTGCAGAAGTGTAGTATGCGTACAACCGACCCCATGTACTTAATAAGTAATAAATCTAACGTTAGGTTGAAAGCAGTGACGAGCTTGGACAACAGTTAGAGTCCAACACCAATAGCCAACAACAAATCAAAACAATATAATAAAAGTAGTACAAGAAATAACTCAAGGATATGATGGTCAGCTCGTTCATAGTTACGGACAATAGGCATGCTTTTCCAGTATAACAGTAAAACCCAAATCTTTCACCGAAATCACCAAAATATTAGTAAGTCAGAAATCTATGATTTTTCCCAAAAACATTCAACAACAGATAATATGTTTCAACCTCAGATAGCATGGGAAAAGTACATTTCTATGCCTACATGTCAATATGCATATGAAGTCATGAATGCCACAATGTCGTACAACATGAGAAAATGCGTCTCTATGCTTACATGCCAAGTATGCATGTCAAATGTAATGGACTACAGTGATAAACTCATGTGCTCATGCTCTTGGGGTATTCAACCTTCCTCAGCACGCTTAGTCACTCAGCACCTCCCAATCACTCAAATCACTGCCCATTTGCGCTCTATAGGTACTTGCGTTCACTGCTGGTATGTCAGACTTCGGAGAGGCGGATCCTGCCCAAGCGCTAATATAAAACCAATCTGGCCTGCTACGGCATGCAGCCCGATCCCACAGTAATAAAGCCTATAAGGCCTGCTGCAGCGTGCAGCCCGATCCCACAAAAATAAAGCCTATTAAGGCCTGCTGCGACGTGCAGTCTGATCCATTTAATAATAATATATATAAACCCAATATGGCCTGGTGAGGCATGCAGCTCGATCCTATAATCATCACTCACAATCAGGACTTCAGCCTCACTCAGTCATCAATCTCTCTAGTCTCTCGGGCTCGCAAATCTCATGCCAATCAGCTCAAATAATGATAACATGATGTGACAACAAATGATAACAGAGACTGAGATATGATATGCAAATGAATGAATATGACTGAGTATGTAATTGCAATTTAAGCAAATACTCAACAGTAGTAATGACCTCGGTGGGTCCCAGCAGAATAAGTACATAGCCTAAACATGATTTCTAACATGGAACACAGCTCAATTACTCTGACACATAGGAATTTTATAGATAAAAACAAGATAGATAACTACACGGTACCATAGAATCATCCGAGTCATAATTCCGACGCCCATACGCCCGTCATCTAGCATATGCGTCACTTCAACACCAACACATAACACGAATATTCAGGGATTCATACCCACGATACTAAGTTTAGAAGTGTTACTTACCTCGAACATACCGAGCAAGCCAAACAATACTCAAGAAATGCCACCCCAGGCGTGCCGACTTCCGAACAGCTCAAAACGGCTAAAAGCAACTCAAGAACATCAAATAATGCCAAAGGAAGCAAACCCAATCGATAACGGTGGAATCTTTAATCAAAAGCCCAAAGTCAAACCCGTGCCCGCACCTCGGAACCCGACAAAACTCACAAAATCTGATAACCTATATAATTACGAGTCCAACCATACTATTTTCACTCAAATCCGACTCCGAATTGATTTTCAAAACTCAAAATTTCACTTCATGATTTTTGGAGAAAAACCCCAATTTCTCTCTTGAAATCATCAATCAAATATCAAAAATCGAAGATATATTCATGAGATATAATCTAAGCCGAGTAGAGAACACTTACCCCAATCCATATGGTGAAAATCGCCTAAAAGATCGTCTTAATTCGAGATTCATAGCTCCAAATATGCTAAAATAGCCGAAACCTCCGAAATAGAGTACATTATATTCACTTCCCAGGGGTACTCAACGCGATCGTGGAACAACCTTCGGGATCGCGGAGAACAAGTTCCTGCCATCCAAAAGCTCTACGTATTCGCGACATTGATGATTCGAACGTGAAGCACACAGACACCCAACCTTCGCGAACGCGTCCCATATTACGCAAACGCGTTGAAGAATCTTCTAGCTCCCAGCTTCCCGTCTCAGCTCTATGCGAACGTGGCCTCTCCTATGTGAACACGCCTCTCCTATGCGAACGCATGCTGTTACCAACTCCAAGCTACACGAACGTGGTCATCCAATTGCAACGCGATTTAGAAACTGCCCAGCTCCAGATTATTCCTCTACGCGATCACACCTCCTACTTCGCGATCGCGAAGAGCATTTGGTGCACCAGACATCAGTAGAAACCAGCAATGCAAATATGAAGAAAAATGGTCCGAAATCAATCTGAATCACGTCCGAGCCCCTTGGGACCCTTTCCGAACATTCCAATAAGTCCCATAACGTAACACGGACCTACCGGAGGCCTCAAATGAAGCATAACAACATCAGAACCACAAATGACGCCTCAATCAAACTTAAGGAACTTGAATCTTTTAACTTCCGAAACTCGTGCCGAACCTTATCAAATCGACTCGAAATGAACTCAAATTTTGCATATAAGTCCCAAATGACATAACGAAGCTATTCCAATTCTCGGAACCAGAATCCGAGCTCGATATTGTCAAAGTCAACTTTCGGTCAAACTTATGAACATTCCAAACATTCAAATTATCAACTTTCGCCAATTAGTGCCGAAACCTTCTAGAAAAATCCGAAAGCAAATCCAGACATACGCCCAAGTTAAAAATCACCATCCGACCAAAGGGAATCATTAAAACTCCGAACCGAGGTCAAATACTAAAAAATAAAACTTGGTCAACTCTTCCAACTTAAAGCTTCAAACATGAATTTCCTTCTTCCAAACTAATTTTGAAATACCTGAAAACCAAAACCGACGATACATACTAGTCATAATACATCATATGAAGCTAATCAACACTTCAAATAGCTAAACGATGCAAATGCTCAAAACGACCGGTCGGGTCGTT
This sequence comes from Nicotiana obtusifolia, assembly GCA_002018475.1. Lineage (NCBI taxonomy): Eukaryota > Viridiplantae > Streptophyta > Magnoliopsida > Solanales > Solanaceae > Nicotiana > Nicotiana obtusifolia. The sequence continues at coordinate 79,363 of MCJB01025092.1, read as the reverse complement.
ACATTCTCCTCCACTTAAACATATATTCGTCCTTGAACGTGCCTAGAGTCGTTCCAAAGCCATCAAATCGACATATAACCTTACCATGCACATACGCGGGGGTGATCCCACGTCACCCTATTCCATAGAGGCCCGACAACACAACTTAACTGAAGATCATTACTTCAACCTTAGTCTGTAAACCTTAGAATCCAATTTCCAACATCCGAAATTTCCTACAAGACCCGAATCTCGCATCTACACACTGCATAAGTCTGAACAAGCAATATCTAGCCATAACCATAATCCAAGATGTAATCACATGACATATTACATAACTTACATACTTGTAGCATTAATTTCCGGTCATAGTAGCTGCTCAAAAACAAGCTTGGTACAAGTAATGGACCTCATATTAAGTAAAATCTCATTCAAAACCTTCGTACGCTGCCGATGATGAAAGAAACACGCAAAAACGCATAGCTACCCATCAGACCAACAAGTCATGGAGCTCTCTCGCTCGTCCGACAAGAACCAAAGTCAAATTCTAAGACGACTTCCGATATTATTCTTCCAAACATAACGAAATAAATTCCCATAGCACCCATACTAGGTCCAATAAACTCATCTCATCAAACACAACTATTCTACTGACATGCCACCAATACAACCTAAAACCACAGACTGTACAATTCGTGCACCAATAAGCAACGGTTCAAATGCACCCAAATGGAAACTAACTCAAATGAGAGAACCGTCCCGCAAGCTCAACAAACACTACCACAACCGCAATGCTACGAACCCATCATACATAGTAGAACCAAAACATACAAATCTAACACAAAAGATCATATCCCAACATAGCCCCGCTTCAATGCGTGACTCCGTCCAAACAGCGGTCCCATTAAATACCTCAAGCCATAATGCTCAAAATCAGCAACCACACGCAATTCGAAATCAAGTACATGAAGCGCATGACCATAACCGTGGAGAAGCAAGTAACCGACCACGGCCAGGAAATACCATAAACAAGGCGCAATCAACCATTCAACACCTTAATAACCATCTCGCTCGAATTCCGCTACAGGGCCTAAATAGAACCACATCATCTGTGCATATAACCAACAAATCATGACTCCTCGTAGCCTAGAAGAGTAACACATAGAACATATCAGAACACTGACAAGCTCAACTCTAATCGAATGCCACACCCCTCAACATTAACAATTCTGAGTCAACAAATCTGACCTGGTGTGGAATACACCTCCCCATTAAGCCTACCAATAGGCCCCCAAATCAACTCCGGACATCCCCAAACGGGCAAATAGCCATCCAAAATCCACAATGATCTAACCATAGCACGTACCATCATCTAGCTAACTTTAGCCACATCTTCACAGTCCGCAACCCCGAAACAATCTACTTATGAGAACTCCTAGTCTTCAAATCCATAGAACACATGAATCACCATAGCCGATCCCAACTCCGCCACTCGAATGACTAACACATCTCTCACATATAATCATCCCGTCGAGAAATACTTCTATAATTCTTCCATTCCACATAGCAAAATCTAAACATCAGTAGTCGATCAACCCGGCAAGTACCGCAATACCAATGAAGAATCCGTAAGTCAAAACACAGTACGCCTTCTAAAACGCGCACCTTTCTCAAGCAATACCAAGTAGTAACATCATTCATCTAGTCATCTGAAACCGTCCATGTTGTCTAAAAATTCATGACCTTCCTTTCAAAACTGAACTGTGACCTTGCACATGCAAATTTCAATCCCACACAACACACCTCATCTATCATGCTATCATACAATAAGTACGAGAACCTCATAATCAACTCTGAGTCACCAGCAGAATAAGCGCTTAGTTAGAAACCTTCTACTTGATCCCATCAAGGAGAAAATTACAACACGCAACTTACCCCTTATACATGTAGATAATATCCATCTCAAATTGTGGCAGAAATCATCGAGAATACTTCGAAGCCCATTTGCACATAACCAAGCCATCAGAATGGAATCAATCTGACTCAATGAAGCCGCGCAGGTCTCTAAACCCAAGATAAAACACCTGTAGAGACTCGCCACATCATAAGTACCCGAAGAACCGATCATATCCATTACTGTGCTGATCCAACCTACTACCAAGCTATCTTATTTGTCCGAGTTCCTTCTGAATTACCATCAAATTGACACTTCTCCTTGCCAGAACACCACAATCCTTACCCAAAGCTCACCACAAGAGATCCTAGCATAAAAACACCCCGCCCTAAGGCTCATAAGCCGTTGTATTCCCTCTTAAGCACCCCCAAAAGTACCACAACCGAGACACCCACTCTAAAGAGTCCTTTTTGTGAATCTAAAGTCGTTTCCTTCACCTTCTTGATACTGAATTGTAGAATACATAATGATATAAAAATACAGTGAATCTCGACACCATCTAATGAACATTTAATATTCTAGCCATATACAAATTCATAAAATTTTCAATTGCCACAGATAAATATTGAATCCATTAGAACCTTCTTGAGAGTCATGCACTCTGCTCAAATCTCAATTGCGCTTCCCAAACGGGCCGAACAACCTATGCCCAATTAGCACAACAGCACCCAAAGAAGTAACCTCGCCTTAACGCAACCGAGAAAATTCCTTTTTCTTAGTACATTACATCCATCAGGAACAACAAACCTAAACCATTCCAAGACTTCCACATATCCTTAAGGTGTAATACATCATGCATTAAGAATTTCCTTACTCAACTAATCCTCAAAACCAACCTCTGCAAATCATAACCGATCCACAAGTATGCTTTAGACCAAAACCAACACAACACATAACCATGCAATCAAATCGCCGATGGTAGACTCCTCACTTGGCTCAAAGCCATAGAATAAAACATTCGATGACTCACAATATCCATACTCTATTAGTGCCATAATCCCACTTTGAGATTCAAGTAAATCCTTCACAAGCTCCTGCAACACAACCCATAAGATGCCCCAAATCATTTGCTAAGCTCGCATTCATCCTCGTGACAGTCAGGTCAACTTTTACCACCGATCAAAACTCAAATCACAGCACATATAACCCATTAGCAGAAAGAAACTCTCCACAAAACATCATAAGGATCACACATCCGTACATTACCCCACAGGTGATAACCCACCTGCTTAGCCTCAACTGACATCTCTCATACCCTGTCACAGCCACAACTACTATGCAATCACTTAATCTTCCCCAGTCTGAAATCATCAACAAGACCTGAGAATCTACTTCGCTCCACAAATAAACAACATGAAAGATTCCTCAATACGATCATAACTCGAGACTATACAACACATCAAGATAGAAATCAAGCACCCAATAGGCCTTTTACATCCTAAGCGACTCTTCTTGTCACATTCAACCCATCTAAACACATCCCACAGTCATATCATACTCATCATTTAGCCATCCAACCACTCACCAAGCCATAAATTACACTGATATCGATGGAATCGCAAGCCGTCCATACACAACTGATATCGAGCACTCACATACGCATACTAGTGAGAGGAAGGAATTCAAAGAGATACGCTTCAAGGTAAATAAATGCCGCACGATAAGGAAAGAAAGATGGGAAGTACATCCTAAATGCCTTGTAGCCTCTCGAAGATAGGTATGGACATCATCATACCGATTAGCAAGACTCTACTGGAAACTTGCTCATGACTCGTAGAACCTATGAACCTTGAGCTCTGATACCAACTTGTCACGACCCAAAATCTAACTAGTCGTGCTGTCACCTAACCCAACCTGCTAGGTAAGCCAATTAACAACAATCCAATTCGATGAGATTTAACTGTGAAAATAATGATGAAATAAATGACTATTATACAAAGAATTCCCAAGGGCTGGTAGTACAAATCATGAAATTTTAAGATTTAGATTTTTCAAAGCTGGTATAAAATAAATACATCATCTATTTGAAATATACATGAACAAAATAAACATTCTAAAGCTACCAAGAACAAGAGGCAGCTATAACCGGAACGCAGGTATATCTTCAATGCCAGCTTTTGCCATACACAACAACATCAACATCCAAAATCTGCACGCAAGGTGCAGAAGTGTAGTATGAGTACAACCGACCTCATGTACTCAATAAGTAACAAACCTAACCTTCGGTTGAAAGTAGTGACGAGCTTGGACAACAGTCAGAGTCCAACACCAATAGCCAACAACAACTCACAACAATATAATAAAAGTAGTACAAGAAATAACTCAAGGATATGATGCTCAGCTCGTTCGCAGTTATGAAAAATAGGCATGCTTTTCAAGTATGACAATAAAACCCAAATCTTTCTCCGAAATCACCAAAATATGAGTAAGTCAGAAATCTGTGATTTTCCCGAAAACATTCAACAATAGATAAGATGTTTCAATATCAAATAGCATGGTGAAAGTACATTTGTAGGCCTACATGTCAATGTGCATGTGAAATCATGAATGTCACAGTGCCGTACAGCATAAGGAAATGCATCTCTATGCCTACATGCCAGGTATTTGTGATAAACTCATGTGTTCATGCTCTCGGGGTATTCAACCTCCCTCAGCACGCTCAGTCACTCAGCACCTCCCAATCACTCAACACTCTCAATCACTCGGCACTCGCACACCATAGGTACCTGTGCTCACTGCTAGTATGTCAAACTCCGAAAGGGTGGATCCTGCCCAAGCGCTAATATAAAGCCAATTTGACCTGCTGCGGTGTACAGCCAATCCCATAATAATAAAGCCTATACGGCCTAATGCGGCATGCAGCCCGATCCATATAATAATAATAATAATAATATATATCAAGCCAATATGGCCTACTGCGACATGCAGCCCGATCCCATAATCATCACTTAGAATTAGGCCCTCGGCCTCGCTCAGTCATCAATCTCTCCAGTCTCTCGGACTCACAAATCTCGTGGCAATCAGCCCAAACAATGATAACATGATGTAACAACAAATGATAACAATGACTGAGATATGATATGCAAATGAATGAATATGACTAAGTATGTAATTGCAATTTATGCAAATAACTCAACAACAGAAATGACCTTAGCGAGTCCCAGCAGAATAAGTATGTGGCCTAAACATGATTTCTAACAAGGATCATGATTCAATTACTCTAACATGTTGGAATTTCATGGTCAAAACAAGATAGATAACTAAACGGTACCAGAGAACCATCCAAGTCATAATTCCCATGGTGCACGCCCACACGCCCATCCCCTCAACACCAACATATAACACGATTATTCAGAGGTTCATACCCTCAGCAGTAAGTTTTGAAGTGTTACTTACCTTGAACACGCCGAATCCAATGCCGAGCAAGCCAAACAATACTCTAGAAATGTCACCCCATGCGTACCGACCTTCGAACGGCTCAAAAATAGCCAAAAGCAACTCAATAACATCAAATAATGTCAAAGGAAGCAAACTTAATTGATAAAGGTGGAATTTTTAATCAAAAGCCCAAAGTCAATCAAAAGTCAAACTTGGCTTGCACTTCAGAACTCGACAAAACTCAAAAAATCCATTCAATTATGAGTCTAACCATACTATTTTCACTCAAATTCGACTCCAAATCGATGTTCAAAACTCAAATATTCACTTTATGAAATTTTAGACAAAACCCTTAATTTCTCTCTTGAAATCATCAATCAAATGCCAAAAACGAAGATAGATTCAGAAATATAATCAAAAGCGAGTAGAGAACACTTACCCCAATCCATATGGTGAAAATCGCCTCATAAATCGTCTATATCCAAGCTCCATAGCTCCAAATATGCAAAAATAGCCTAAACCTCCGAAATAGAGTACTTCATATTCACTGCCCAGAAGTACTCATTGCGATCGTGGAACAACCTTCGCGATCACGGAGAACAAGTGCCACTGCCATCCAAAAGGTTTACGTGTACGCGAAATCAATGCGAACGCAAAGCTTAACCTTCGCGAACGCGTTGATGAATCTTCCAGCTCCCAACTTCCCATTTCAGCTCTATGCGAACACGGCCTCTCCTATGCGAACGTGTAGTGTAGCCAATACCAAGCTACGCGAACGCGGTCATCCAATCGCGACCACGATTAAGAAACTGGCCAACTCCAGATTTTTCCTCTATTTCTGATCGCACCTCCTACTTCGTGGTTGCGATGAACATTTGGTGCACCAAACATCAGCAGAAACCAGCAATACATATATGAAGAGAAATGGTCCGAAATCAATCTGAATCACGCCCGAGTCCCTCAGGACCCTGTCCGAACATTCTAATAAGTCCCATAACATAACACGGACCTATCCGAGGTCTCAAATTATGCATAAAAACATCAAAAACACAAATCTCTGCTCTCAAATCAAACTTAATGAACTTGAATCTTTCAACTTTCAAAGCTCGTGCCAAACCTTATCAAATCGACTCGGAATGAACTCAAATTTTATACACAAATCCAAAATGACATAATGAAGCTATTTCAATTTCCGGAACCACAATCCGAACCGAGCAACTTCCGGTCAAACTTATGAATATTCCAAACCTTCAAACTACCAACTTTCGCCAATTAGTACCGGAACCTTCTAGAAACATCCGAAGCAAATCCGAGCATACGCCTAAGTCCAAAATCACCATCCGGACCTAAGAAAATCATTAAAACTCCAAGCCGAGGACTAAAAAGTCAAACTTGGTCAACTCTTCTAACTTAAAGCTTCAAACATGAATTTTATTCTTCCAAACTAATTTCGAAACACCTAAAAACAAAAATCGACGACACACACAAGTCATAATACATCATACGAAGCTAATCAAGACTTCAAATAGCTGAAAGAATTATAAATTCTCTAAATGACCGATCGGGTTGTTATTGAAGGAAATAACAGAGTGAAAGATACTGATCACACTATGCTTTACCCACCATTACATTAACGCACATGAGTATTGCAGCAGAATGAAAGTAACAAATAAAACAAAGAGAACCTGGATGAGGAAGACTACTTACTTGAAGCCAGGAGAAGAAGCAAGTCCAGAAAGGTTCACAAGAAGCAAAAAAAAAAAAAAAATACTTCCTCTGTGAAAAGGTTACAAAAGAAGGAAAATCCACCCCCCAGTTATCCATGATTAATACAATCCTTTGGTATATTAGGAGGGGTGAGGTCCAAGAAGTCCATCCACAGGCTAAAACAATTTATAGACATCTATAACACCATATTTGTTGCAATCATGGAACCAATGGTTAGCAAAGACACAATTGAAAGATACAGAAAGTTTCTGGGTTTTTAACTGTGTATATCCAATGATAATGGGAAGATTGGTGTTTTATGAAAAAATATCAGTCAAACATCTGTCATTGAAAATCAGGAACAACACATTTCTATCAAAGTTGAAGATGGTGCAAGTAATCTCCCCATTGTCATCACAGCTATTTATGCTAAATGTACTACTCTAGAAAGAAGAGAGTTATGGAGCAACCTTGAATACATCAGCATCTCTATTAGTGGCCCCAGGTGCATTGGAGGGGACTTTAATGTCATTCTTGATCCTGAGAAGAAGCTTGGTGGAAGACCCTATAGGATGCATAGAAGCTTGGAATTCCAGAACTGTATAGATAATTGTGGTACTACTGATATTGGCTATTATGGTCCTAAATTCACATAGTGTAATAATAGAAGACCAAGAAAAAGAATTTGAAAAGGTTTGATATAGTGTTTATCAATGATAAATGGACTCAAAAATATCAAAATACTATTGTCAAGCATCTGGTAAGGACATGATCCGATCACATGCCACTTTTGATGAAATCATCTTATACTTCTATCAATCACATTAGTTACTTAAAATTCCTCAATTTTTGGACTAAGCAGGAAGGCTTTCTCAATATTGTTAAGGAAGTATGGGATATTGATATCAATGCCAATAGTATATAGAGACTTCAATCCAAACTGAAATCACTTAGTAAAAGATTGAGTCAATGGTCCAGAGAAGAAATTGGTAACATTCATGCTTATGTCCTTGAATGGGAGGAAAAAATTTAGAATCTAGAGGAAATTAAAATTACTAACAATAGTGAGGAAGACAGGGAGGAAACCGACAAAGCTCATGCAGAATACACCAGATGGTTGAACATGCAAGACTCCTTACTCAGCCAAAAAGCTAATATCCAGTAGTTTGAGGAAGGAGACAGAAATACTCAGTTCTTTCATAGCAAGCTTAGAGAAAAAAGAAGGAGATTGCAATTGAACAGGATTTAAAATCACAAAGGCAATTGTGTTCAAGGTGAAGAGAAAATAGCCAAAGTTGCTATTAGGCATTTCAACTCTAACTTCAATATTCCGACTCCTACTCTTGACCTTTCTATATTGAACTACATCTCTACTAAGATCAGTCAAGAGACAGGGACAGCCTAGACAAGGAGCCTAGTGTGGATGAAATAAGACATGCAGTCTTTAGTTTGTCTGCGACCAGTGCTGCTAGACCTGATGGATACAATGGCACCTTATTCCACAGCTGTTGGGACATTATCAAAGATGACATCATTGACATTGTTTGGGACTTCATCAAAGGTACCCCTCTGACTAAGTATTACACTCATACTTGCTTGGTGCTTATTCCTAAAATTGACTCCCCTCTCTCCTTTAGTGATTTTAGACTTATCAGTCTGTCTAATTTCACTAACAACATAATTTCAAAAATTCTCCCTTCTAGACTTAATATTCTATTGCCTAGATTAATTAATGCTAATTAGAGTAGTTTTGTTAAAGACAGGTATTTATGAAAATATTCTCCTAGCACAGGTTATTGTTCAATACATTACTAAGAATAATAATGGTAGTAATGTTGTTTTGAAACTTGATATGGCTAGAGCATATGACAGAATTTCTTGGATCTTTGTAACTTCAGTTCTTAGGAAATTTGGTTTCTCAAAACATGTATTTGCATGATCATGAATCTATTTTCTGGTATTTGGTACTCTATTATTGTAAATTGTAATAAAAAAGGCTTTTTTATCCCCTATCTCCTACCCTTTTCATCTTAGCTTCTAAGGTACTTACTTGCTCTCTTGATTATTTATTTATACGCTGATGCCTCTTTCACTCCTTTCTCTATGCCTACTAAAGGTCCACAGATCAATCACCTTACCTACGTTGATAATATTGTTATTTTCACTAGTGGAAATAATGATTCTATTAATCTTATCATGAAGACCATTAAGAATTATGAATATAGCTCTGGACAGCTGGTCAATAGTCATAAAAGTTTCTTCTTAACTGCCCATATTACTTGTGCACATAAAATCAATAGAATCAGAACTGCTACTGGTTATATGGACAAGAATTTTCCTTTTATATATCTAGGTTGTCCAATTTATGTAGGAAGGAAAAATATTGCATATTTTGATTGTATGGTTAATAAAATTGTTAAGCTTAATGGCTGGCATGGTAAGATTCTCTCTTATGGTGGTATATTGATTTTAATAAAGCATGTCCTTCATTCTCGTCCTATTTATACTCTTTCTGCCATGTTCACCCCTAAGAGTACTTTTAACTTGATTGAAAAAAATTATGCTAACTTCTTTTAGGGATCCTCTGGAGACAAAAAAAAATATCATTGGAGATCATGAAAAAACATATGCTTTCCATGTGATGAAGGAGGCATTGGTGTTAGAAGAATGATTGATTTTGATAACATTTTAGCTACTAAAGGGTGGTGGAGACTCAGAACCATTCCATCCCTTTGGGCTAATTTCATGACTCAGAAATACTGCCCAAGATCCCATCTCGTGAGTGAGAAATATGCCCCTCGGGATTTTCATGCATGGAAATATTGAGGAAAATAAGAGAAAAAGTTGAGCCACAAATTCATTGGATCGTTAACTCTGGCAACTCTTATATGTGGTGGGATAATTGGTCGGAGAAAGGCCCTTTGGCACTTATTTTCCCAAATTAAAGGAAGAATCCGAAAATTCTTGTGAAAGAGTACATTCACAATGGTGAATGGAACATTGAAAAGCTCTGTGATACAATCCTAGATGATATTGCGGACCACGTTAAAGAAATCAACTTTGGAGATCAGACTTCCCCAGATCAAGCTATATTGGATCTCTTTGAGAATGGTAGGTACTCAAATAAAACTACTTAGAACATATTCAGAGCTATTAAAACTAAGGATCCGTTCCATAGTAAGGTATGGCATTCTAGCATTCCTTTTAAAATTTCTTTTCTAACTTCTAGATTATGGCTGTCAAAAGTTTCACTTGATGAAGTAAATCCTTAACTTTGTTAGATAAATTATTTCTATATGTGTTTGTTGTATTAACCATGTCAATGAGTCTATACAACATGTTTTTATGGAAAGTGATACAACAAGGTATATCTGAAAAGCAATAGGTGCTCACCTGGGAATTAAACATGTCCAGATACCTATTAGAGGGTGGTTCAACCACTGGTGGCAACAAAAGTCCAACAATGCTGTTCACAAACAAGATTTGCAGATCATCCCAATCATCACCTGTTGGGAAATATGGAATAATAGATGCTCGTGTAAATATGGAGATCAAAAGAAGTTCAACTTTTACAAAATGAAGAAACATGTCATTTGGAATATCATGGCTGCTATGCAGAGGACTTTCCCCAAATGCATGTTGACATTGCCTTGGGTCAAATATTGTGATGGTATGGCCAAGTTACAGCTCATCCTGAAGCTATTATGGTTACTTGGATGAAGCCACCTCAAAGGTCATTCAAGTTGAACACTGATGGAATCTTTATCCATGAAAATGTAGAGCATGACTAGGAGGCATATTGAGGAATGAGCAGGGTAAATTTTGTATGGCCTACTCTCTGTCAGCAAATTGTAGAAGCAACAATGAAGCAGAAGCTTTTGCAGCTTTGGCTGGAATTAAATTGTGTATTCATAATGGCTTTACAAACTTCATACTCAAAATGGACTCTTTGCTGATGATCAACATGATCAAAGAAAGACACACTGAAAATTATAAAATGAAGAACACGACCGATGATATCTCACAGTGTATGAACCAAGTCAATTTCACTCCTATGCATTGCTATAGGGAAGCTAATCAGGTGAAAGACTAGGCAAAAATGGCTTCCAACAACTTAGAGAGTAAGATGTACATGTCCTTCCTCCATTTGCCCAAGGAAATCAAATGATCTTTCATTTTGGATAAATTTCAAGTACCTATAGCATTAGAACAAACTATAATAAAGTTTTTTTTCTTGTAAGCTAAGCCTTTGCACTTGTAATTTTTTGGCGCAGAAGTGTGTTTTACACCTCTCTGTGGTTTTTTGGTTAGGACGGGCTCCCTAGTGTTATAATCGTGGAGGTAAAACAATCTCCCTTCCTTTTAAAGATAACACAACACACCTAGTGAAACAAGGAAATTTAAAAAAAAAAATACTAAATATCTTTGTGACCGAACAAGTTGCCAAATGCTTGGTAGTCCTGAGATAAGTACTGGAGTAGCATTCTTGACGCTCTAGGTGCTTTGAGGATCGTATGGTAAAGGCTTGAAAAGACGAACATTTATTCCTCCAAATTAGGTTAATTACGTAAGTTCTTACATGTTAAATTAATTATCTTTTCCTGATCTACATACCAAAAGCTAAACATTGTCTTGACCAGACAAATTCATTAATTAAGGTTAATACTTGTGTACCTATTTTCTTCTGATAATTTCCTTTTATTTAGCACCTTAACTTAAAATGAGTCGATGTAATTATTTTGGGAGTCCAGAAGATAAAAGTTGTTGAAATAAGGATGTTGAGATGGATGTGTGGGCATGCCAGGTTAGATATAATTAGGAATGAAGTTATTAGGGACAAGGTGGGAGCGGCCCACGTGGAGGATAAGATGCGAGAGGCGAGGCTTCGATGGTTCAAGCATGTTAAAAGGAGAAGCACAGATGCCCCAGTTAGGAGGTGTAAGAGATTGTCCTCGAGGGGTCAGAGGAGGGGTAGAGGTAGGTTAAAGAAGTCTTGGGGAGAGGTAATCAGGCGGAACATGGTGCAACTTGAGCTAACCGAGGACATGACCCCTAATAGGAGGGTGTGGAGGTTGAGGATTAGGGTGTAACGACCCTGCCGATCGTCTTGAGAGTATTCGCCCCGAACCCCTATTTATTGCTCCCTCTATTTTATTTATGGTTATTTGACTCGCCGAGAGGTTTGGTTTTTGGTTTCAAAGTCATATGGACACTTAGTCCCTAAAATGGTAGCTTAAGTTCTAGGAAATTGACCATAGCTTGAATTGTGTAAAGACGACTCCGGAATGAAGTTTTGTCAGTTCCAATAGCTCCATACGGTGATTTTGGTCTTAGAAGCGTATCCGGATGTTGATTTGGAGGTCCGTAGGTCATTTCGGCGTTAATTGGCTAAAGTTGGGAAGTTGGATGAATTTTGGGAAGTTTGACCAGAGATGAAATTTTTCTATATCGGGGTTGGATTCCGATTCCAGAAGTTGGAACAGGTCCGTAATTTCATTTATGACTTGCGTGCAAAATTTAAGGTCAATCGAACTTGATTTGATAGGTCTGGGCGTCAAATGTTGAAGTTTGAAGTTCTAAAGTTCATTAAGCTTGAATTAGGGTGCGACTCGTGTTGTTACCGTTGTTTGATGTGAGTTGAGGGATCGACTAAGTTTGTATGATGTTTTAGGATTGGGTGGTATATTTGGTAAAGGTCCCGGGAGCCTCGGGTGGATTATGGATGGTTAACGGATCGAATCGGAGTAGAAAGATTTGCTAAAGTGCACCAGTTCTAGTGCAATTGCACCTGCACAAGATTGACCGCAGGTGCGAGCTTGCAGAAGTGAGCATTTGGTCACAGATGCGGAGCTGGCTTGCTAGCAGTGGTCGTAGAAGCAGAACTTTTCCCGCAGAAGCGCCTTTGCTTCTGTGATGGCAGGAGCGCAGAAGCGCTTGGGGTCGCAGGTGCGATCCTCTTCTTGCAAAAGCGGTTCCGTAAATGCGGGCCCTTCTCCATAGAAGCGGAGGCCTTGGACTTTAGTGTTTCCGCAACTGTGATGGTTTTTCCGCTGGTGCGGCGCCGCAGAAGCGACTCTTGGGCTACATATGCGATTTTGCTGCGCAGTGTTTTAAAAACAAAGGGTTTCGGGATTTCTCTCATTTTTGACTTTGTAAACTAGGTCTAAGGCGATTTTTGAGAGGCTTTTCGAGGGGATTCTTGAGTTAATTCTCTTGTGTTCATTTTTAATCAATAATCTTGTCCGCATTGAATTTTCCACCTAGTTTGTGTGTGTTTAAGGTGAAATTTTGGAGTTTGAGACTAGGGATTTGGAGAGTTTAATTTGGGAGTTTGATTGGCGATATGGTATCATATTTGAGTAATATTAGTATGGTTGGAATCGTGGTCGAATGGGTGTTCATATTTTGTAACCTTTATCCGATTTCGAGATGTGGGCCCGGGTCGACTTTATAGGGCGATTTCCTAATTTCTTATTAAAGTCGTGATTTCTTTATTTAGATTAGTTTCTTATAGTATATTTATAGTATATAATTACTTTTGGCTAGATTTGGACCATTCGGAGTCGGAAGGTCGAGGAAAAGGCGTTCTTATTGACTGATTGAGCTCGATTTGAGGTAAGTGACTTATCTAACCTTGTGTGGGGAAAATTCCCCTTAGGTTTTGGTACTGTTGTGATATTTGAAATACGTGAAGGTCATGTACGCGAAGTGACAAGTGTATACACGGGTTATATGTTGAAAAATCCAGTTCTTGCTGAGTTTGTTCTCTTTTAATTCCTTAGCTAAGTTCTCCTAGCCTGTGTAGTCATCATGTTTAGCCTAATATCGCATGCTTGCTTGTTTAAACTCTTACTTGCAATTCGTGTAACATGCTTAATTGAATTGCTAGTTTTCTTGATTTGTATTCAGTTTTTAACTGTAGGATTTCTTGCTGTAAATTCGTTGCTCCTTAAGTTGTGAGTTGTGTATTTACTTTTGGGGCTACGAGGCGGTACCTTAGGAGATCCCCTATTGCAAATTTTTTTTAGGACTACGAGGTGGTACCTCAGGAGATCCCATGTTGCATATTTTCTTTTGGGACTACGAGGCGGTACCTCGGGAGCTCCCCTGTTGCATATTTACTTTTGGGACTACGAGGCAGTACCTCGAGAGTGCCCTTGTCATTATTCTTATTTGCTGTGTAGTTTCCTTTCTGTATTTCTCATTGTTAAATTCTCAATTGTTTCATATTATATTAGCTCTCTTGGCCTTGTTTCTTTTATTCCAGTTAGGCCCTGACCTGACCTCGTCACTACTCTACTGAGGTTAGATTTGGCACTTACTAGGTATCATTATGGTGTACTCATGCTACTCTTCCACATATCTTTTTGTGCAAATCCCCATACCTCCTACTAGCCCCGCTATCAGTGAGCAGTGATTTCGTGAAGACTTCAAGATATATCTCCCAGCGTCGGCAAACCTAGGAATCCTGCTCTACATTTTTAATGTCATTCTTCCCTTATCTTCATTAGACTATGATGTATAGAGACATTTAATATTGCTTTTAGAAGCTTGTAGCTTATTTCTACTGAGTTTTGGGAATTTTAATTATTTTTATATTGAGAGTTAAGTTTTAGCTTATATTCAGTTATTCAGTATAATTGTTCGGCTTACCTAGTGTTAGAGACTAGGTGCCGTCACGACATCCTACTGAGGAAAAATGGGGTCATCACATAGGGTAGAAGGTTAGAAGGTTGTTGAGTGTTTTCCCATGTCTTCTTGTTTCAGTAGCATTAGTGTTAGTATGGTATTATTTTTCCCTTAGATGGCTATTACTACATTTCTTTTATTGTATTACTTGTTATGAGTGCTTCTTTCTGTTAGGTTTTGGGAATGGGTGTGAATGAAAAATGAAAGAGGCACCTTTTGAATTGCACCTCTTCATCTTACCGTTTCATTGTCTATAAATTTAGAAGCTTAGACTCATTTTTTAAGACCTAGAAAATCTGAAAACTTCTCCCTTCTTTTCTACATTGTTACCTTAATTTTCCAAATAAGTATAAGTATCAAGTATGATTTGCTCCGTTTCTAGTGTTTGCTAAAGCTTTATAATTAGTAGTGCCAATATCACAGAATAGTTATTCTGTTCTATCCTAGGAGGAATTAATCCACAATCTTGGACAACAGTGAGGGGATTAAATTCCTTAAGGACACACAAGCAACTTGTAGGCTGAAAATTATTTAATGTTTTGTTTGTTAAACTAATATTTTTTCTTTCTCTGATTTTTTGATTTAGAACGCAGATTACCAATGACACTTTGAAAAATAAATTCCATGAGAATTTTTGGTTGGTTGAATTAGAGAAAGAAGTAAATGGCAGAGAAGATCTTAGCGCAGTGTTTACCCTAAACTACGGGTAAATATTGAATTTGTACGTGGTATTAAGGATACGTGACTTGGCCTGATACAATTAAAGAATAAACGATAAATAAAGGTCGGTTTAAATCAATAAAAGAATAAACAAACCACCAGAGTTGAGTAATTTTGTGTGACGGGATGAATAGTAATGAAATAAATATTATATAAAGTAGATAGTCAAAATATGCTAACTGTTATATTGGCGTTTGTTATGTTGTATACAATAGGGTTGAATTCTTTATATAGGAAGATAAAAGAATCCTATACAAGGTAAAAGACCTAATTACAGGGTAAAAGATCCCTAAAATTATTGGGTTCAACGTCCTTGCTGATTTGGGCCGTGATTCCCGCCGAGATATTCATAAGTCACGAGATTTCCGGTCCTTCCGTTATGCCAATCTGATATTTTTACTATAAGATGCTTTACCCAGACCGGTCTCGACAACCTTATCTCGAATACCTTGGCTTCGAACTTTATCCCGATGATGCCTGACTTCGAACTTCCCTTCTCGAAATGCCGGCCTCGATCTATAGGAGACCGACCTCAAGTTACATCGATAATCATAACCCAAGACCGGTGTTTCTTATGTGCTCGGTCGTATCCGACCCCATACAGATAGTCCCCTTATTTTTTGGAGAGTAATGACAAGAAACGATATGAGCCGCCGCTTTTCAAGATTAGGTTAAGTGAGAACACACTTATTAACACGACACGAAGTTCGAAGCATCAAATCAGATAACCTAAAAACATCTTGCTGATGGATGACGACAGCATGATGACACACGTGGCCATTATCAAAAAGGGTCCTTTCGTGTCCCAGCTAGCGACAAACCCTGTAACTTCTGCAACTACCAATTAATGTTTTCCCGTCTCGTGTTTCGAATCGCCTCTTTTGAAAAGTATAAATAGCCCCTCCATTCTTCAATTTCCAGGTTTTGCGTCGTTTGAATATTTTCTTGCTTTTGCTCTCTGTATTTTAGCGCCTCAAGCAAACTTCTATCATACACTTCCCTTTGTTCGCCTTCCATCTCTTCTACTCTAATGGCGAAAACATCAAAATCAATACCTCAAAAACAACAGCATTCTTCCTCTCAACCCGCTGAAGAAGTTGAGCCTGCCCCTATTAAGGAAACTTCGGCGGAGCCTCCTTTAAAAGCTTTCATACCGGTTGGATGCTCGACTGGCTCCGACTTCAAGGTGGAGAAGGCCTCTTCAGTACCGGGCCGGGGCGAACCGGTCGCTAGGTACATTAGTTCGATCACTAACAAAATCCTTGACAGGGTTAAGACGGAGTGTAAATGGGTTGGCAAGGATGTGGTAGTCCCCTCCCCGGATGAGGCGATTACTACCCATGTGGAGGGTTATTTGAGCGTCTATACCTACCGCTTCACGTTGGGTCCTTTGGACCCCATAATTTTCACCTTTTGTAAAAGGTACAATGTTATATTGGGCCAGGTTCATCCCTCCGTTTGGCGGATAGTTCACCTCTTCCGCTTTTTTGTGAGTAAGGTCGACGACACCCCTTCACCATTAACCATTTACTTCGACTGTACAATCCACGAATCTTCCGAAGGGGACTGATAAAACTTGCTCGTCGGGCCAGCAAAGCCTCATTTTTGAGCATTGATGAAGATAAGGATCGGGGTTGGATGAGCCGATTCGTTCGAATAAGAACCTCGGAGAAGGAGGGAGAGAAGAAAAGAAAAGAAATCCCCAATCCCTCAGAGACCGAGAAAAGGAGGGTTAAGAAGAAAAGCATAGCTCATAGGGTTAAAATTGCTGACTTGGCTATTCGGCTGACCGACGACTCCGAGGAAGATTGTGACGACCCGGCTAGTCTTCTCGTAGTTACCGCTTTGTTTTTCCCATTTTTCCGTCTCATTATGCTTCGTTATCCATGTTCTATGTGATCGATTTGAGTAATTTGCGTTTGGAGTGGGTTTGGTAAGAAATGAGACACTTAGTCTCTTTTAAGAAGGTTTAAGTTGGAAAAGCCAACCGAATGTTGACTAATGAGTTAGAGGGCTCGTATGTGAATTCCGACGATTCGACTAGTTTTGTAAGATGATTTATGACTTAGGAGTGTGATCGGAATTGGTTTTGGAGGTCCCGTGTAGAATTAGACTTGAATTGGTGAAGTTAGTATTGTGGCGATTTCCGGTTGTTAGGCTAGATTTTGATCCGAGGGTCGGAATGGAATTCCGAGAGTTGCTATAGCTTCGTATGGTGATTTCGGACTTAGGCGTATGTCCGGATTTGAAATTGGAAGTCCGTAGGACAATTCAACGCATTTTGGCGAATGTTGGAAAATAGAAGATTTTTGGAAAGTTTGACCGAGGGGTTGACTTTTTGATATCGGGGTCGGAATCTAGTTTTGAGAAAGTTCATAGGTCCGCTATGTCATTTATGACTTGTGTGCAAAATTTGAGGTCAATCGGACTCGATTTGATAGGTTTCGGCATCGAATGTAGAAGTTGGAATTTATTAGTTTCATTAGGCTTGAATTGGGGTATGATTCGTGTTTTTAACATTGTTGGATGTGATTTAAGGCCTCGACTAAGTCCGTAATATGTTTTAGGACTTGTTGGTATATCCGGACGGGGTCTCAAATGGCTCGGGTGAGTTTTGGGTGGTTAAACGGACTATTTCATCTTTGGAAAAGATGAAAAAATCTGCAGAAAATTTTAGAAAAAAACTGATGCGTGTAGTCCCGTTTGGAAGCTCATATCTTGCAATATATAAGGAATCAGAAAAATTACAAAACATGAAAGTTGTATTCCTTTGAATCTAGTTTCCAGAATGATAAAGAATTCATCATTTGGACATATATACAGAAAGTTACGATAGGTCAAAGTTGACTGGTGCGAGCAGTTCCGGCAGCCAAAACACTTTCCAGAAAGACCATATTGTTTCCTCCATTATTTTTTTAACCTTGAAAGATCCATAGGCTTCACCTCCTTCTCCATCGTTAACCAACCACCAAAAATCCATCAAAGCCACCCTTTAGCCGCCGTAGAAAATCAAGGAAACAGACCTGAAAATACATTCAAAATCAGCCTTGTTTCCACACCAGAATCCCAGCAAAACCAGCTGGAAAATAGCCTCTCAAACCCAGCAAAACTAGCCTCAAAATCATCCCCAAACCCAGGTTAAAATCACCACCAAAAAGCTGGTCAAACACCCCCATAAACGCCCATTAAACACCCATAAAACGACCTCAAAACAGCTCCAAAAACGAGCTGAAAAATCCAGTTTAAAATCAGCCACCATCTCCCATGAAAACTGACCTGAAACAGCCCCTTAAATCAATCCCAAAACCTACTGAAATGAAATCATTTTCTTCAGCTCAAAACCACCATTAAAAGCTGCCGAACCACCTCCAAAAATCAGCCGAAAACGCAGAAAGTAGCTCCCTTTTCGCACCAAAACAGCAGCTCCAAAGTCAAGTTCGAGATCACCATCGAGGTCACTGTTCGATTCACTCTGATTCGAGGTTCCTTGTCCAAAGAAAGTCAGTCAGAAATTAAAGTTCTATTTTTCATTCAAGTTTTGGATTCACTAAAGCTGGGTTGAGGATTTGCTCGGGCTCGGCTGCTTCTTTCACGGTTGCTTCTGAACTCCATCACCTCTATTGTGGCCATTTTAACATATTTGGGGCTAGGGAGATCGGATTGAAGCGATTTTTGAGGCGATTTTCAAGGAAAACATCGGGGTAAGTGTTCTTTATCATAAATCCTTCATAGATCATGATTCCATACTCATTTACATCATGAATCCGTGAATTTATGGAAGAAAAATCAGATTTTTTTTCCAAATCTTCCAAGAACGAAAATTTAAGATTTGGAGGTCGATTCGTTATCGAAATTTGGTAAATTTGGTATGGTGGAACTCGTATCGGAATGGGTATTTAGATTTTGTAACTTTTGTTGGGTTCCGAGATGTGGGCCCCACAGGCGAATTTAAGTGCAAATTTCGGATTTTAATTGAAAAAATTAGCATTTTCATATGGAATTTATTCCTATAAATTGTATTGACTTAATCGAATTAATTGTGACGTATTCGTTACGATTTTGGGTAGATTCGACGCGCGTGGAGGCCAATTTGAAGGGCAAAGGCGTCGCGAGCTAAGGATTTAGCCGGTTTGAGGTGAGTAATGTTTCTAAATGATGTCCTGAGGGTTTGAAACCCCGGATTTGCACATTGTAGTGCTATATTATGTCATTTTCTACTGGGGATTGGGACTTGGTCCATCCCGAACGAGGATTTTACTACGTATTGATTGAAACTTATTGATATCATCATATTTGGGCATCTCGCCGGTTATGTGAACCCTTCAGGGATATTTGTCATTGTTTACTAAATCATATTTGGGAATCTCGCCGGTTATGTGAACCCTTCAGGGGTATTTATCACTGCTTACTCAAATCATATTTTGGCTTTGCGCTTGTTATGTGAACCCTTCAGGGGTATTTATCACTTTTTACTGAAATCATATTTGGGCTTCGTGCCGGTTATGTAAACCCTTCAGGGGTATTTGTCACTGATTTGAATCATTATTTGAACTCAGTTTTGAAAATTAAATGATGTTTCAAATAATTTTGAAATGGATCGGGTGGCACGCCGCCACGGATATGATGTAAATGGATCGGGTGGCACGCCGCCACGGGATTTGATTTTTAATGGATGGGGTGGCACGCCGCCATGAGATGTAATGTGCATGGATCGGGTGACACGCCGTCACGAGATATTGCGCTACTGAACCCCCCACAGTAAGTGCCGGTTACCCAGGGAACGGGTGGCACGCCGCCACGATAGTCATGACTTGCATTACATTGCATTGCATTGCATTTTTGGTTGTGTTGGTGTTGTTTCCATTTACTTCGTGTTATCTATTTGAGACGTTACTTGTTTTTACTGTTCCATCGTGGATTGTTCTAAGTCTTATGTGTTTTTTTACCTTCAGTCATTATTTATATGTATTACTCACTGAGTTGGAAGTACTCACATTACTCCCTGCACCATGTGTGCAGATTTAGGCGTTGTCGGTTCCGCTCAGAGGTATTGACTACTATTGTTAGAGCGGTGATTCAGAGACTACGAGGTAGCTATTGGCGTCCGCAGCCTCGTATCTCCTTCATATTGTTGTTTCCATTCCTTCAAACAGTCATGCCAAAGATATTGTAATAGTTATTTTATTATTAGGATTTCATTAGTGGCTCATGACTTTGTGACACCCCGGTTCGGGCTGTAGTCGGGATGGTTCACTATATTTTTCCGCTAATTCCTGTTGTTAAACTATACTTATATTATTTTCGTGTTGCTAACTGTTTAAATTGAGGTTTAGTTGGATTGGCTGGCCTTGTCTTCATGAGAGGCGCCATCACGACCGGGTTGGGATTTTGGGGCCGTGACAAAGATAGAAACCTTAATGCTTTAAATCATAAACCATCTCGGACAACCCGAGCTAACGGTCGATGAAGCTTGCATCCCTCGAGAAGAGGATCTCGAGGCAGGGGCGAGGACCGGGGTATGTGCTGATGCAGGGAAGGCAGTACAAGGTATCTCGGACCTCCCAGAGACAATGGATTCTCCCTCCTTTTCGGAGGCAACCCTTAATGAGGCCCAGGTCGCAAGGACACACACGCCGAGCAAAGGCCCGGTGCCGGCAGGAGCCTTCGAAGAGTTCTTCGATGGAGTGCCATCGGCTGATACATTCAGGCTCGAAGTGCCGAGAAGGAGTCCTCCCGCTGAGACGAGCGGGGTATCTATCGGTCTCAAGTTAGTCGATAGATTTCTCGCTCCAAGCTCCAATCCTGATCGGAAGAGGGTAGTGCAGTTCAGCATTCCCGAAGATGCTAGGGCTCTGGCTGTGCCCGTAGGCGTGGCTAGCTACCTTCGTTGTTTGGTGATCGAAGAGGAGCAGGCTGCAATGGATGCGGTGGACGAGGCCTGTTTATTCAACGAAGCTCAACAGGCGGCAAATAAGGTAAAATTCCTCATAGGCTATATTTGGTGTCCATTATCTTATTCTTAGACTTGTACTGACTGTTCATTTTTTCCCCACGCCTTGCAGTCTTCGGTGCTTCATCACGAGGCGTTCCTTCGTCAAAGGGAAGAAAAGGCACAGCGCCAGCGGCTCCAGGGGGAGATATCGACTGTTCGAGCTGAGCTGGACTTCGTGCGTAAAGAGAATGACAGAACACACGACCTGCTGGGGCAGAAGATTGACCGAGTAAATCAACTTCGGCCCGTATTGAGCGAGGCCAAGGCAGAAACCGATGAATGGAGAGCGAAGGCCGATATATTGACTTCGGAGAAGGAAACGCTCCGGGCTCGTGTAGTACCCTTGGAGGAGCTACTTTTGGAGGCACAAGAGAAAATCGGGGTTCTGACCAAGAGCACCAATTCACTTCAGTCCGAAGTCGAGGCACTCACTCAGGATCGGGATGTTCTGGTAAACGAGCTGCAATTAGCAAAGTCCGAGATTGCCACGTCCAAAGCCGACGCCGATGACCTGCAGCTCAATATAGAGCTGATGTTGAGGCCGCCCAGGAGCAATCAAAGATTTTGGTCGAGTACACTAAGTGCCAGACCCGTCTTTCCGTCCTCGAGGAGCTACAAGCTCGAGGCTTCGATCTATCTTCCGAGGTCGATGAAGCAGCAAAGATCGAAGCTGATGCAAGGAGGCGGCCCTTCCCTGAAGAAGAAGAAGAAGAAGAAGAAGAAGAAGAAGATGATGATGATGATTCTGATTGATGCTGCCTGTAGAATGATATGACCTTTTTGTAACATATTTTAATTTACATATATAAAAGAATTCCCTTTTTTTTTGTCTGACTTTGTTCTAAAATTTTCATATCTTGCAAATTTTCCTTCCTTAGCTAGGGTTTACTTCACCATTGTTTTTCTTCCTCTATGGCTGATTGAATAAGTCCCACACCTCGAGGGGACCTTGGTCCATTAAGGAATTGAATCCGTCTTAACAGGTTTTAACCCGATTCGGCCTTAGCCTTTTACGAAATCGGAGTTGCCTTAATAGTCTTCGCTTCTCCCCGAACTTTATTAGTTCGATGTGGCCTTGGCCTATTAAGAAATCGGGATCATGCCTTAGCAAATTTTGTTCCGTTTTGAACTTCAATGACTTGATTTGGCCTTAGCCTTTATCGAGGTTTTTCCTTGGCAAGTTTCAATCATCCTCAAATTTAGCTTGGTTTGGCCTTAGCCTTTTTATAAATTGGGATTTGCCTGAGTTGGTCTTATTTCCCTTCGAGTTTTGTTAACTCGATACGGCCTTGGCCTTTTAATCAAACTTGGGGTTTGCCTTAATAGGTCTTACTCCCCTCTGAATTTAGCGCAAACATTTGAACAATGTTAGTTTTTGATAATGTAATGAAAATCAAAGAGGCCCTTGGGCTTAGAAACAGAATATCGGTTCCAAAGAAACTTTATTAGCATTCATACGCTTGTACAACTTTTCTTCAGGGGAAGATCGATCTATTTGGATGCGGTACTCTCGACCGTTTGACCCTTACATTGATTCCTAACGATCTATGTGAAATCCCCTTGAATTTGAAGCAGCTAAGCAAAGATTCGAAATAGACAAGTAATCTCCAGATATTCGAGGTCGATCGAAGTTGTGCACCAAATATCATTATTTCGATGAGCAACCAATCTAAGTTAGCATGACTCCTGGTTGCCTCATTAAAAACCTTTCCGTAAAATCTAATTTGGGACAAAACCGGTCGAAGGAAGAAAGAGTGCAACGCGTGCTTTCAGTCCTAGTGTCTCTTGTTTCCTGGCTTGAAGTCGCTCTATTTGCTACCTGCAGATGTTAGTATCATAAAGTAATCAAAATGAAAAAATTAAATTCATTACCTTAGCAATAATATCGCTTCAGGTTGCTCACGTGCTAATTGTTCGGCATCTGCTTGCCATCCATAGTTCCGAGCTTGTAAGATCCCTTTCCGGTGACCTTCAAGATAGTATAGGGCCCTTCCCAGTTCGATCCTAGTTTTCCTTCATTTGGATCTCGAGCGTTGGGTGTAATTCTTCTGAGTACCAAGTCCCAAATGTTGAAGTATCGGAGATGGGTCCGATTGTAATACCTTTCGATTTTTTATTTCTGCGCCGCCATCCGAACAAGGGCCTCTTCCCTCCTTTCATCCAAAAGTTCCAGGATGATATTCATAGCTTCCCGGTTTGATTCTTCGGTTGTGTACCGAAACCTGATGCTCGTTTCGCCTACCTCGACTGGTATCAGTGCTTCAGCACCGTAGACTAGGGAGGACGGGGTGGCCTCGGTGCTGGTTTTCTCGATTGTGCGATATGCCCATAGAACCTCGGGCAGTATTTCTCTCCATTTTCCCTTTGTGTCGGCTAACCTTTTCTTCAAGTTCTGAATTATAGTCTTGTTGGTTGACTCGGCTTGACCATTGTCGCTGGGGTGATACGGAGTTGACAATATTCTCTTGATCTTGTTGTCTTCGAAGAACTTTGTTATTTTGCTGCCAACGAATTATTTGCCATTATCGCATACGACTTTTGAGGGCATCCCAAACCGGCAAATAATATGGTCCCATATGAAGTCAATCACTTCCTTTTCCCTAACTTTTTCGTAAGCCTGTGCTTCAACCCACTTGGAAAAGTAGTCAGTCATAAAAAGAATAAATTGAGCTTTACATGGTGCACGAGGAAGAGGGCCGACGATGTCCATTCCCCACTTCATGAACGGCCACGGCGATAGGACCGAATGTAATGTTTCTCCGGGCTGGTGAATCGTCGGTGTGTGCCTTTAGCATTTGCTGCACTTGCGTACGAACTCCTTCGTATCTCTCTCCATGTCGATCCAATAGTAACCGGCTCGAATTATTCTTCGAACCAAGGATTCGGAGCCGGAGTGATTGTCGCATGTGCCTTCATGTATCTCCCTTAAGATGTATTCGGTGTCACCAGGCCCAAGACATATGGCGAGGGGACCTCCGAATGTTCTTCTATATAAGGTTCCATCGCCGGCCAAACAAAATCGGGCTGCCTTTGTGCGTAACGCCCTTGATTCTTTGGGATCCGATGGCAACTTACCTGAACTGAGATATTCTATTTATTTGTTTCTCCAATCCCAGATCAAGCTTGTTGAGTTGATTTTGGCATGGCCTTCTTCCACCACCGACCTCAATAGTTGTACGACCTTTTCAGAATCGATCTCTTCATCTTTGACCGATGACCCTAAGTTGGCGAGGGCATCGGCCTCACTATTTTGCTCTCGCGGTATGTGTTGTAGGGTCCATTCTTTAAACTTATGTAGTGTGACCTGCAGCTTGTCCACATACCTTTGCATGCGCCCCTCTCTGACCTCGAATTTCCTGTTTAATTGGTTGACTATGAAGAGGGAATCACATTTGGCCTCGATTATTTCTGCTCCCAGGTTTTTGGCCAACTCTAGACCTGCAATCATAGCCTCATATTCTGGTTCTTAGTCAATTTTACAGTCTTAATAGACTGTCAAATTGTATTTCTAGTTGGGGGTCTAAGTACGATGCCAAGCCCCGATCCTTTTGAATTAGAGGCGCCGTCTGTGAACAAAAGTCCACACTCCCGAAGAAGTCCTCGATTCGGTCATTAGTTCTCTCTCGACCTCGGGAATAAGCGACGGCGTAAAATCGGCGACAAAATCTGCTAGCACTTGAGACTTGATCGAGGTTCGAGGCCAATATTCAATATCGTACCCGTTTATTTCGATGGCCCACTTGGCCAGTCGACCTGATAGCTCAGGTTTGTGCATAATATTCCTAAGGGGATAAGTTGTCACTACACATATGGGGTGGCATTGGAAATAGGGTTTTAGCTTCCTAGAGGCGCTCAATAAAGCGAGTGCTAACTTTTCCAAATGTGGGTACCTAGTTTCGCCCTCTCCTAGTATTCTACTGACATAGTGAAGGGGGAATTGCGTACCTTGTTCTTCTCGTACCAGGACCCCGCTCACTGCTACTTCCGAAACAGCAAGGTAAAGGTATAGTTGCTCACCCGTTTTTGGCGTGTGCAACAAAGGTGGACTGGAAAGATACCTTTTAAGCTCCTCTAATGCACGCTGACATTCTGGACCCCATGAGAATTCATTCTTCTTTTTCAGCAAGTTGAAGAATTGATGGCTCCTGTCGGACGACCTCGAGATGAATCGGCCTAGGGCTGCTATCCGACCTGTCAGTTTCTACACAGCTTTCACACTGTCTACAATCGTTATATCTTCGATGGCTCTGATTTTCTCAGGATTGATTTCTATTCCTCGGTTCGTGACCATGAAACCAAGGAATTTTCCCGAACCTACTCCGAATGCACACTTCTCTGGGTTCAACTTCCTGTTGTACCTTTTTAGTACATCGAATGTTTCCTGCAAATGACTCAAATGGTCCTCTGCTCGCAAGGACTTAACTAACATGTCATCAATATAAACTTTCATTGTTATTCCTAGTTTTTTTGCGAACATCTTATTTACTAGGCGTTGGTAGGTAGCCCCTACGATTTTCAGCCCGAATGGCATCACGTTATAGCAATAAGTGCCATACTTAGTGATGAAGGATGTCTTTTCTTGATCATCCTTATCCATTCGTATCTGGTTGTAACCAGAGTAGGCATCGAGAAAACTAAGAGTCTCGTGGCCAACGGTAGCATCGATCATGCGATCGATGTTGGGCAAGGGAAATGAGTCTTTGGGGGCACGCTTTGTTTAGATCTTTATGATCTATGCACATTCTTAGCTTATTTCACTTCTTAGGAACGACGACTACATTTGCTAGCCACTCTGGGTATTTAACTTCCCGTATGAACCCTATATTCAATAGTTTAGTTACCTCGTCCTTGATGAATGCTTGCTTGATCTCGGACTGAGGCCTCCTCTTTTGCTTGACCGGCCGGAATTTTGGGTCAATGCTCAGTTTGTGAGTTGTAATTTCCGGCGGTATCCCTGTTATGTCAAGATGGGACCAAGCAAAAGAATCTTCGTTAGCTGAAAGAAAATTAATTAGTTTGGTCCTGAGCTCGGAGCTTAAGCCCGAACCTAGGTATACCTTTCGATTAGGCAAGTCGCTCCGGAGTGAAATCTGTTCGAGCTCCTCGACCGTTGATTTGGTCGCATCGGACTCGTCGGGACCGATAAATGACCGGGGAACCCCATAATTGTCATCTTCGAGTTGATCCTGCTCACCCTTGTTTGTTGAAGGTGGTGTCTGTGATTGCTATTGGGTTTTTCGGGAAGGAGCGGTCGGCTTTGGCACTGTCTCTTCCACTACGAACATCTCCCTTGCAGCATGTTGTTCGCCGTAAACGGTTACGACCCCGTCAGCCGATGAGAATTTCAACATCTGGTTCAATGTCGAAGGTCCAGCTCCGACGTCATGAATCCAAGGCCTCCCGAGCAAAGCATTGTATCTCATGTCACCTTCGATCACACAAAACTTCGTTGCCCGAACAGTACCGGCGGTGTTCACCATCAATGTTATTTTCCATTTGGTTGTCTCGCATGCCATGTTGAAACCATTGAGGATCCGAACTTCGGGAACGATCTGGTCTGTCAATCCGAGCTGCTCACTGACCCACGACCGAATTATATTGGCCGGACTATCGGGATCGACAAATACACGCTTCACCCGGGTTTTGTGTACGAGCATTGATATCACCAAGGCATCGTTATGGGGTTGTATGACTCCTTCCGCATCTTTATCGCTGAAGCATAAAGCTCCTTCCGCCGCATAATTCCGAGTGCATTTTTCTCGGGTGATAGATATTTTGGTACGCTTCAACACCGGGCCTTGGGGTGTATCTACCCCTCCGATTATCATGTTGATCGTGTGCTGAGGCTTCTCCTGGTTTGTTGGCCTGTTTCTGTTCCCGTAATGGTTCTTGGCCCGGTCGCTTAGAAACTCTCGAAGGTGCCCTTTTTTGAGCAACCGTGCTACCTCTTCCCTCAGTTGTCGGCAATCTTCCGTCTTACGTCCATGTGTACCATGGTACTTACATATTAAGTTAGGGTCTCTCTTGGCCAGGTCCGGTTGCAGCGGCCGAGGCAATTTGGTATCTTTAATGCGACCAATGGCGGACACGAGAGTCAGTGAATCGACGTTGAAGTTGTATTCGGACAGTCGGGGCGCTTCTCGGTGACCAGCGGCTCTTTCGAAGTTATTTCTCGGCAGCGGTCCTCGGTTCCTTCGATTAGGATCGTTCCTCCTCTGCTGTCTCGGAGACCCTTGTCTTCCCGGGATGGCTCTTCGATCGCTAGGGTACGGTCGATGTCTGTCTCTGTTCGACCTTGGCTCTCGGTAATTATCTCTTTGAGTCCGGTCATGAGTTCTGATAGGGTAAGCAGATCCCAAGGGGGCTCCAAGCTGATCATCTTCGACCTTGATCTTCGATTGATACCGATTGTGTATGTCCGCCCAAGTGGCAGCTGGGTATTCGATCAAGCTCTGCTTAAGCTATTGAGAAGCCGTTGAACTTCGGGCGTTGAGCCCTTAAGTGAAAGCTTGCACGGCCTAATCATCGGTGACCGGTGGCAGTTCCATTCGTTCCATTTGAAAGCGAGATACAAATTCCCTCAGCATCTCGTTATCTCTTTTCCTGACTTTGAATAAGTCTGATTTCCGTGTCTCGACTTTAATGGCACCCGCATGAGCTTTGACGAAGGTGTCTGCAAGCATGGCAAAGGAATCGATGGAATTCGGGGGCAATTGTGGTACCAAGTCATTGCTCCTTTCGACAAGGTCTCCCCGAATTTCTTCAGGAGAACGGACTCAATCTCGTCATCTTCGAGATCATTCCCCTTTATGGCGCATGTGTACGCCGTTACATGTTCATTTGGGTCAGATGTCCCGTTACCTTTGAACACCGGGGGTGCTCCTGGAATCTGGTCCACCCTCGAATTATATGTTTCTACTTTCTTGTCCTTGGCTTCAATCTTCTTTTCGCCCGATTCGACTCGCTTGGTCAGCTCCTCAAGCATCTTCATGATTCCAGAATTTTTTCCCGATTCGCTTTCATCCGGTTGTGCCACGGTCGGTTCATTTTAGGGGATAACTCCTCGAGAAGAACCTGCTTCAACCCTATCCGAAACCTGACTGCAACTTTGCAATTGGGCGATAGCTGGTTGCTGGGCTTGTAACATATCAAATATCATTTTGAGACTGATTCCGTCCCCTTCGTTGTTTTGAGTTCTTGAACGGTGTTCTCTCTGGGCACTGTTCGACGGGCTAGAAGTCTGATCTACACCGATCGCCATTTGAGAGTTGGCGTTGATTGAAACTTCATTTCTGAGCATCATATTGTTGTTTTCGCCCTGGTGGTTGAACTCATCATTAACGAACTGAGGCATGGATTGTGAGTGCGACATGACTTTATTATATCTTGAAAACAAAAGATTCTGCAAAGAACAAGCGTAAAATAGTGTGTCTGACAGAAATTTGTATCAAACGTTCATTATTATCCTTAGCCTCACGGTGGGCGCTAAACTGTTTACCCTAAATTACCGGTAACAATTAAATTTGTACGTGGTATTAAGGATACGTGACTTGGCCTGATACAATTAAAGAATAAACGATAGATAAAGGCTGGTTTAAATGAATAAAAGAATAAACAAACCACCAGAGTTGAGTAATTTTGTTGTGACGGGATGAACAGTAATGAAATAAATATTATATGAAGTAGATAGTCAAAATATGCTAACTGTTATATTGGTTGTATATTGTGTTGTATACAATAGGATTGAATTCTTTACATAGGAAGAGAAAAGAATCATATACAAGGTAAGAGACCTAATTACAGGGTAAAAGATCCCTAAAATTATTGGGTTCAATGTCCTAGCTGATTTGGGCCGTGATTTCCGCTGAGATATTCACAAGTCTCGAGATTTCCGGTCCTTCCGTTATGCGAATATGATATTTTTACCATAAGATGTTTTACCCAGACCGGTCTCGACACCCTTATTTCAAATACCTTGGCGTCGAACTTTATCCCGATGACGCCTGACTTCGAACTTCCTTTCTCGAAATGCCGACCTCGATCTATAGGAGACCGACCTCAAGTTACACCGATAATCGTAACCCAAGATTGATGTTTCTTATGTGCTCGGTCGTATCCGACCCCATACACGCAGTAAATTCACGTTATTGCTGATGAAGCCAAACATTCCATTTTTTGAAGGAGAAATGGGATCATGACTAGAAGAAATGATAAATTGAAGCATTGTAGTGTCTATGCAATTTTTGCACCACCCAGACGTCGTGATGCCTTCTTGCAAAAGAGACTTAAATTGATAAGTCTCAAATTGCATCTTCTTTAGGAATTATAATATAGTCATAGTAACCAGATTCCATATAGAGTCAATATTCTAAAGTGTAGCAAACAACTGGTGAAGAATGTAACTTTTTTTTTTGTGTGCTTATCTGCTGGTATTGTTATCAAGTCGCCACAGGTTAAAAGACTAAGGAGAAACCACGAAACTTCTCACAAGTATATATGGGGCAGAAAATCAGAAAGAACGAGGGGCATTACCTTCAATAGTTCAATTAAAGATTCTAAAATACGTGTCATTGCTTGGAGTCATTGTAAGCGTAAGTTGATACGAGAAAATTGGGTAACAAAAAATTTCTAAGTGGGTTATTTTCGGAAACACCCAAATAGGGTCGGCTCAATAAGATTGAACGCCTAAAGCCAAACTTTACAAAGAGGCCCTAAATTTTTTTAAAAAAATATATATTTTTTTAATTAAAAGTCTACTTTTCTAGCTTTTTTAAATGCAAAGTCATTAATTATTATCTTATAATTGATTTGTTCTAATTATTATCATTAATCGATTTATTCTTACATTTTCTCTTTTTTTCTCTTTTTGCATAACCAAATTTATATTTTCTAGTTGACATATTTGAATCAAATAAAATCTAATAGTAACTAAAACAAGAATTATACTTAGGAAGTAATAATATCAATAATGACAAATTTTCAATGAAAAAATATAATATAAAGTTAGAATAATAAAACCTGGCTCAAGAATTTGATAAGTTGATATAACGATATCGAAATAGTCGTTCCCTGCTTCAAAATAACGATTGTTTTTGTCTTGTTGAAATGTTTGAAATTTTGAATAAGAATCCCCAAAGCAAACTTTGATCTTTTGTGAGCACATAACAGTAAGTTTTCTAGAATGGAATACAGGGATAGTTAATAAGAAGAGAGTAAGAATAAGTGAAAGAGAGAATAAAGAATGAAAAAGATAAATATAAGAATAGTCATGTGGGCTCATGTTAGTTGTTAGGATATAATTGAGCCAAGAAGTTAGGAAGCGAAAGGAAAATAGAATTACCTAAAGATTTATTTCATTCCTCAATCAATGCAACGACCCCCCATAAAAAGTAAAAAGTTACTTTTTTTCAAAAATTTGGCTTCAATAATATATGTGTGAATTTTTCTTTAGAAAAAAATGGGACCCAAAAAAATAAAGTCCAAAGCCATTACTTTAGACGCCTTATAGTTCAGCCGCCCCTGCACTCGAAGACACGAAATTGTTGATTCTAATAGATAAAGAAAAATCCTATAACAGTTGAGGCGATTATTCGAGGGAAAAGTGGCTACAAATCCGGTTCTACTTTCTTCACTCTACTCAATTTTAGTTTTCTACTCTTTGTGATTATGAGATACAACTTTTATAAATATTAAGGTATATATTTATTTGATGATCTCAAAATATATCCTATTTGTATGTTAGGATTAGGAATAACTTATTTTTTAAGGAAAATTATTCGATTTACCTAATTGTTTACCCTAAAATACGAGTAACAATTGAATTTGTACGTGGTACTAAGGATACGTGACTTGGCCTGACACAATTAAAGGATAAGCGATAAATAAAGGCTGATTTAAGTAAATGAAAGAATAAACAAACCACTGAGGTTGAGTAATTTTGCTGTGACGAAATGAACAATAATGAAGTAGACAGTTTATGAAGAAGATAGCCAAAAAATGATAAGTGTTCTGTTGATAGTAAGTTGTGTCGTATACAATAGAGTTGAATTCTTTACATAGGGGGAGAGAAGAATTCTATACAAGGTAAAAACCTAATTATAGGGTAAAAGATCCCTAAAAGTACTGGGTTCAACGTCTTTGTTGATTTGGGTCGTGATTCCCGCCGAGATAATTACATACCACGAGATTTCCGGCCCTTCTGTTACGTGAATCTGATATTTTTACCATAAGATGCTTTACCCAGACTGGTCTCGGCTACCTTATCTCAAGCGCTTTGGTCTTGAACTTTAACCAGATGATATCTGACCTCGAATTTCCCTTCTCGAAGTGTCGGTCTCGATCTGCAAGAGGTCGACCTCAAGTTCCATCAATGATCGCAACCCAGGACCGATGTATCTTATATGTTCGATTGTGTCCGGCCCCATACAGATAGTCCCCTCGTTTTTTGGAGAGTAATGACAAGAAACAATGTGAGCCACCGCTTTTCAAGATTAGGTTAAGTGAGAACACACTTATTAACACGACACGAAGTTCGAAGCGTCAAATCAGATAGCCTAAAAACGTCTTGTTGATGGATGGCGGCAGCATGATGACGCACGTGGCCATTATCAAAAAGGGTCCTTTCGTGTCCCAGCTGGCGACAAACCCTGTAACTTCTGCAAATACCAATTAATGTTTTCCCATCTCGTGTTTCGAACCGCCTCTTTTGAAAAGTATAAATAGCTCCTCCATTCTTCAATTTCCAGGTTTTGTGTCGTTTGAATATTTTCTTGCTTTTGTTCTCTGTATTTTAGCGCCTTAAGCAAACTTCTATTATACACTTCCCTTTGCTCACCTTCCATCTCTTCTACTCTAATGGCGAAAACATCAAAATCAGTACCTCAAAAACAACAACCTTCTTCCTCTCAACCCGCTGAAGAGGTTGAGCCTGCCCCTGTTGAGGAAACTTCGGCGGAGCCCCCCTAAAAGCTTTCATACCGGTTGGATGCTCGACTGGCTCCGACTTCAAGGTGGAGAAGACCTCTTCAGTACCGGGCCGGGGCGAACCGGTCGCTAGGTACATTAGTTCAATCACTAACAAAATCCTTGACAAGGTGAAGACGGAGTGTAAATGGGTTGGCAAGGATGTGGTAGTCCCCTCCCCGGATGAGGCGATTACCACCCATGTGGAGGGTTACTTGAGCGTTTATACCTACCCCTTTACGTTGGGACCTCTGGACCCCATAATTGTTGCCTTTTGTAAAAGGTATGATGTTACATTGGGCCAGGTTCATCCCTCCGTTTGGCGGATAGTTCACCTTTTCCGCTTCTTTGTGAGTAAAGTCAACGGGCACCCCTTCACCGTCGACCATTTACTCCGACTGTACAATCTCCGAATGTTCCGAGAGCGGCTAATAAAACTTGCTTGCCAGGCCAGCAAAGCTCCGTTCTCGAGCATTGATGAGGACAAGGACAGGGGTTGGATGAGCCGATTCGTTCGAATAAGAACCTCGGACCTTATCCCTGCAGAAGACATGTCGTTCCCTGAAAAGTGGAACATGAGACGTAAGCGACGTTTCCCTACTTAAATCCATCTACTGTTCTCCTTTTGACATCTAACCAATATATTTTGTAAGATGTTGCCGTTTCTCAAATGCCGGCCACGATTCAACATTTGGAGGAGTGGGTTCGGATTGTGGTGGCTCAGAGGGCCTACTCGGAGCGAGCTTGGCGTGAAATATCGAAAGGCCTTTAGGAGGCCAAAAATCATGGTGAGCCCAATAATATTCATCTTTCTCATTTCAAGTGATCGGTGTTGTCATTAATTTTCCCCTTTCTTCACAGGTCTATCGAAGGACGCTGAATTGAGGCTGGCGTCCATTGGTGGAGAAGTTCTCTTCCCTCCCCCTACCTCGGATAAGGAGGGAGAGAAAAAGAGAAAGGTAATCCCCGGTCCTTCGGAGCCTGAGAGAAGGAGGGTTAAGAAGAAAAGCATAGCTCGTAAGCCCAGAATCTCTGATCTGGCTATCCGATTGAGCGACAACTCCAAGGAAGATAGAGACCTCGATACTTTAAATAATGAACCACCTCGGACAGTCCCCGATCCATCGGTCGATGAAGATTGCATTCCTCGAGCAGAAGATCTCGAGGCAAGGACGAGGACCGGGGTATGTGCAGATGCAGGGGAGGCAGTACAAGGAGTCTCGGACCTCCCAAAGACAATGGATTCTCCCTCCTTTTCGGAGGCAACTCTTAATAAAGCCCAGGCCGCAAGGACGCACTCACCGAGCAAAGGCCCGGTACCGGCGGGAGCCTTCGAAGAGTTCTTCAATAGAGTGCCATTGGCCGATACATTTGGGCTCGAAGTGCTGAGAAGGAGTCCCCCCGCCGAGACGAGTGGGGTGTCTATCGGTCTTAAGTTAGTCGATAGATTTCCCGCTCCAAGTTCCAATCCTGATCGGAAGAGGGTAATAAAGTTCACCATTTCCCGAAGATGCTAGGGTTTTGGCTGCGCCCGTAGGCATGGCTAGCTACCTTCATTGCTTGGTGACCAAAGAGGATCAGGCTGCAATGGATGCGGTGGGCTCGGCTTGTTTGTTCAACGAAGCTCAACAGGTGTCAAATAAAGTACACTTCCTCTCTAGCTCTATTTGGTGCCCGTTATCTTGTCCTTATACTTGTACTGATTGTTTTATTATATACACCTTGCAGTCTTCGGTGCTTCATCACGAGGCATTCCTTCGGCAAAGGGAAGAAATGGCACAAGAAAAAGCACAGTGCCAGCGACTCGAGGGGGAGATGTCGAACCTTCGGGCCGAGCTGGACTTCATGCGAAGAGAGCATGACAAATCAATCGACCAGCTGGGATAGCAAGCCGACCGATTAAATAAACTTCGGTCTGCAGTGAGCGAGGCCAAGGCAGAAACCAACGAATGGATAGCCAAGGCCGATATACTGACTTCGAAAAAAGAGACCCTCCAAGCTCGCATAGTTCCCTTGGAAGAGCAGATTTCGGAGGCACAAGAAAAAATTGGAGTTCTGACTAAGAGCATGAAATCTCTTCAACCCCAAGTCGAGAGGCTCACCCAAGACCGGGATGTTCTGGTGAACGAGCTGAAATCAGCAAAGTCCGAGATTGCCACGTCCAAAGCCGACGCTGATGATTTGATAGCTCAATACAGAGCTGATGCTGAGGTCGCCCAGGAGTAATCAAAGATATTGGTCGAATACACCAAGTGCTACACCCGTCTCTCCGTCCTCAAAGACTTGCAAGCTCGAGGTTTCGATCTATCTTCTGAGGTCGATGAAGCAGCAAAGATCGAAGCCGAAGCAAGGAGGAGGGCCTTCCCTGAGAAAGAAGAAGATGATTCTGACTGATGTTGCCTGTAAAATGATATGGCCTTTTTGTAACATACTTTAATTTGCATATATAAAAAAACTCCTTTTGTTTGACTTTGCTCTAAAATTTTCATATATCGCAAATTTTCCTGCCTTAGCTAGGATTTATTTCACCATATATTTCCTTCCTCCAAGGCCGATCGAATAAGGCCCACACCTCGAGGGGACCTTGGTCCCTTAAGGAATTGAATCCGTCTTAACAGGTTTACCCGATTCGGCCTTAGCCTTTAATGAATTCGGGGTTTCCTTAATAGGCTTTGTTTCTCTCCGAACTTTATCAGTTCGATGTGGCCTTGGCCTATTAAGAAATTGGGATTAAGTCTTAGTAAATTTTGTTCCCCTTTGAACTTCAATGACTTGATTTCGCCTTAGCCCTTTTAAAGAATCGAGGTTTTGCCTTGGCAAGTCTAAGTCATCCTCGAATTTAGCTTGGTTTGGCCTTAACCTTTTGTAAGTTGGGGTTTGCCTGAGTTGGTCTTATTTCCCTTCGAGTTTTGTTAACTCAATACGGCCTTCGCCTTTTAATCAAATTTGGGGTTTGCCTTAACAGGTCTTACTCCCCTCTGAATTTGGCGCAAACATTTGAACAACGTTAGTTTTTGATGATGTAATGAAAATCAAAGAGGCCCTTGGGCTCAGAAACAGAATATCGGTGCCAAATAAACTTTATTAGCATTCATACGCTTGTACAACTTTGCTTAAGGGGCAGATCGATCTATTTGGGCACAGTACTTTCGACCGTTTGACCCTTACATTGATTCCTAATGATCTACGTGAAGTCCCCTTGAATTTGAAGTAGCTACGCAAAGATTTGAAATAGACTAGCAATCCCCAACTATTCAAGGTCGGTCGAAGTTGTGCACCAAATATCATTATCTTCGATGAGCGACCGATCTAAGTTAGCATGACTCCTGGTTGCCTCATTAAAAACCTTGCCGTAAAATCCAATTTGGGACAAAACCGGTCGAAGGAAGAAAGAGTGCAACGCGTGCTTTCAGTCCTAGTGTCTCTTCTTTCCTGGCTTGAATCACAATATTTGCTACTTGCAGATGTTAGTATCATAAAGTAATCAAAATGAAAAAATTAAATTCATTACCTTAGCAATAATATCGCTTCAGGTGGCTCACGTGCCAATTGTTTGGCATCTGCTTGCCATCCATAGTTCCGAGCTTGTAAGATCCCTTTTCGGTGACCTTCAAGATAGTATAGGGCCCTTCCCAGTTCGATCCTAGTTTTCCTTCATTTGGATCTCGAGCGTTGGGTGTAATTCTTCTGAGTACCAAGTCCCCATTGTTGAAGTATCGGAGATGGGCTCTCCGATTGTAATACCTTTCGATTTTTTGTTTCTGCGCCGCCCTTCGAACAAGGGCCGCTTCCCTCCTTTCATCCAAAAGTTCCAGGCTGATGTTCATAGCTTCCGGGTTTGATTCCTCGGTTGTGTTTCGGAACCTGATGCTCGGTTCGCCTACCTCGACCGGTATTAGTGCTTCAGCACCGTAGACTAGGGAGAACGGGGTGGCCTCGGTGCTGGTTTTCTCGGTTGTGCGATATGCCCATAGAACCTCGGGCAGCATTTCCCTCCATTTTCCTTTTGAGTCGGCTAACCTTTTCTTCAGGTTTTGAATTATAGTCTTGTTGTTGACTCGGCTTGATCGTTGCTGCTTGGGTGATATGGAGTTGACAGTATTCTCTTGATCTTGTTGTCTTCGAAGAACTTTGTATTGCTGCCGACGAATTGTTTGCCATTATCGCATACAACTTCTGAGGGCATCCCAAACCGGCAAATGATATGGTCCCATATGAAGTCAATTACTTCTTTTTGCCTGACCTTTTCGTAAGCCTGTGCTTCCACCTACTTGGAAAAATAGTTAGTCATAAAAAGAATAAATTGAGCTTTACCTGGTGCGGGAGGGAAAGGGCCGACGATGTCCATGCCCCACTTCATGAACGGCCATGAAGACAGGACCGAATGCAGTGTCTCTCCGGGCTGGTGAATCATCGGTGCATGCCTTTGGCATTTGTTGCACTTGCGTACGAACTCCTTTATATCTTTCTCCATGTCGATCCAATAGTAACCGGCCCGAATTATTTTTCGAACCAAGGATTCGGAGCGGGAATGATTGCCACATGTACCTTCGTGTATCTCCCTTAAGATGTACTCGGTGTCACCGGGTCCAAGAAATATAGCGAGAGGACCTCCGAATGTTCTCCTGTATAAGGTTCTGTCGTTGGCTAAACAAAATCGGGCTGCCTTTGTGCGTAATGCCCTTGATTCTTTGGGATCCGATGGCAATTTACCCGAACTAAGATATTCTATGTATTTGTTTCTCCAATCCCAGGTCAAGCTTGTTGAGTTGATTTTGGCA
Source organism: Nicotiana obtusifolia (assembly GCA_002018475.1). Lineage (NCBI taxonomy): Eukaryota > Viridiplantae > Streptophyta > Magnoliopsida > Solanales > Solanaceae > Nicotiana > Nicotiana obtusifolia. Next base: position 42,201 of record MCJB01025092.1, on the reverse strand, counting down.
TGGCCTTCTTCTACCACCGACCTCAACAATTGCACGACTTTTTCAGAGTCAATCTCTTCATCTTCGACCGACGACCCTAAGTTGGCGAGGGCATCCGCCTCACTATTTTCCCGTGGTATGTGTTGTATGGTCCATTCTTTAAACCTGTATAGCATGAACAGAAGCTTGTCCACATACCTTTGCATACGCCCCTCTCTGACTTTGAATGTCCTATTTACTTGGTTGACCACGAGGAGGGAATCATATTTGGCCTCGATTATTTCTGCTCCCAGATTTTTGGCCAACTCTAAACCTGCAATCATATCCTCATATTCTGCTTCATTGTTAGTCAATTTTACAGTCTTAATAGACTGTCGAATCATATTCCCGGTTGGGGGTTTGAGTACGATACCAAGCCCCGATCCTTTCGAATTGGAGGCGCCGTCTGTGAACAAGGTCCACACTCCCGAAGGAGTCCCCTATTTGGTCATTAGTTCTCTCTCGACCTCGGGGATAAGCGACGGCGTAAAGTCAGCGACAAAATATGCCAGTACTTGAGAGTTGATCGAGGTTCGAGGCCGATATTCAATATCGTACCCGCTTATTTTGATGGCCCACTTGGCCAGTCGACCTGATAGCTCAGGTTTGTGCATAATGTTCCTAAGGGGATAAGTTGTCACTACACATATGGGGTGACATTGGAAGTAGGGTTTTAACTTCCTAGAGGCACTCAATAACGCGAGTGCTAATTTTTCTAAATGTGGGTACCTAGTTTCGGCCTCACCTAGTGTTCTACTGACGTAATAAATGGGGAATTACGTACCTTGTTCTTCTCGGACCAGGACCCCGCTCACCGCTATTTCCGAAATAGCTAGGTAAAGGTATAACTGCTCACCTGTTTTTGGCGTATGTAGCAGAGGTGGACTGGAGAGGTACCTTTTAAGCTCTTCTAACGCATGCTGGCATTCTGGTCCCCATGAGAATGCGTTCTTCTTCTTTAGCAAGTTAAAGAACTGATGGCTCCTGTCGGATGACCTCGATATGAATCGGCCTAGGGCTGCTATCCGACCTGTTAGTTTCTGTACAGCTTTCACACTGTCTACGATCGTTATGTCTTCGATGGCTTTGAGTTTGTCGGGGTTTTTCTATTCCCCGATTCGAGACCATAAAGCCAAGGAATTTTCCCGAGCCCACTCCGAAAGCGCACTTCTCTGGATTCAACTTCATGTTGTACCTTTTTAGTACATCGAATGTTTCCTGCAAATGACTCAAATGGTCCTCTGCTCACAGGCACTTGACTAACATGTCATCAATATAAACTTCCATTGTTACTCCTAGTTGTTTTTCGAACATCTTATTCACTAGGCGTTGCTAGGTAGCCCCTGCGTTTTTCAGCCCGAATGGCATCACGTTATAGCAATAAGTGCCATACTCAGTGATGAAGGATGTCTTTTCTTGATCATCCTTATCCATTTGTATCTGGTTGAACCAGAATAGGCGTCGAGAAAACTAAGAGTCTCGTGGCCAGCGGTAGCATCGATCATGCGATCGATGTTAGGCAAGGGAAAGGAGTCTTTGGGGCACGCCTTGTTTAGATCTTTGTAATCTATGCACATCCTAAGCTTATTTCCCTTCTTAGGAACTACAACTACATTTGCTAGCCACTGAGGGTGCTTAACTTCCCGAATGGACCCTATATTCAAAAGTTTAGTTACCTCGTCCTTGATGAATGCTTGCTTGATTTCGGACTGAGGCCTCCTTTTTTGCTTGACCGGCCGGAATTTTGGGTCAATGCTCAGTTTGTGAGTTAATTTCCGGCGGTATCCCTGTTATGTCAAGATGGGACCAAGCAAAAGAATCTTCGTTAGCTGAAAGAAATTTAATTAATTTGGTCCTGAACCTGGAGCTTAAGCCCGAGCCTAGGTATACCTTTCGATCGGGCAAGTCGCTTCCGAGTGAAATCTGTTCGAGCTCGTCGACCGTCGATTTGGTCGCATCGGACTCGTCGGGACGGATAAATGACCGGGGAACCCCATAATTGTCAACTTTGAGTTGATCTTGCTCACCCTCGTTTGTTGAAGGTGGTGTCTGTGATTGCTATTGGGTCTTTTGGGAAGGAGCAGTCGGCTTTGGCACTGTCTCTTCTACTGCGAACATTTCCCTCGCAGCATGTTGCTCTCCATAAATGGTTACGACCCCGCCAACTGATGGAAATTTCAGCATCTGATGTAATGTTGAAGGTACAGCTCCGATATCATGAATCCAAGGCCTTCCGAGCAAAGCATTGTATCTCATGTCGCCCTCGATCACGCAAAACTTCGTTGCCCGAACAGTACCGGCGGTGTTCACCATCAGCATTATTTCCCCTTTGGTTGTTTCACATGCCATGTTGAAACCATTGATGATCCGAACTTCGGGGATGATTTGGTTTGTCAATCCAAGCTACTCGATAACCCACGACCGAATTATATTAGCTGAACTACCGGGGTCGACAAGTACCCGCTTCACCCGACTTTTGTGTACGAGCATCGATATCACCAAGGCATCGTTATGGGGATGTATGACTCCTTCTGCATCTTTATCGCCGAAGCATAAGGCTCCTTCCGCCGCATAATCTCGAGTACGATTCTCTCGGGTGATAGATATTTTGGTACGCTTCAACACCGGGCCTTGGGGTGTATCTACCCCTTCGATTGTCATGTTGATCGTGTGCTGAGGCTCTTCTTGATTTGTTGGCCTGTTTCTGTTCCCGTAATGGTTCTTGGCCTGGTCGCTTAAAAATTCTCGGAGGTGCCCGTTTTCGAGCAACTATGCTACCTCTTCCCTCAGCTATTGGCAATCTTCCGTCTTATGACCGTGTGTGCCATGATACTTACATATTAAGTTGGGGTCTCTCTTGGCCGGGTCCGATAGCAGCGGCCGAGGCCATTTGGTATCTTTAATGCGATCAATGGAGGATACGAGAGTCGCTGAATCGACGTTGAAGTTGTACTCGGACAATCAGGGCGCTTCTCGGTGATTAGCGACTCTTTCGAAGTTATTTTTCGTCAACGGTCCTCGAGTCCTTCGATTAGGATCATTCCTCCTCTCTTGTCTCGGAGACCCTTGTCTTCCCAGGATGGCCCTTCGATCGCCACGGTACGGTCGATGTCTATCTCTGTTCGACCTTGGCTCTCGGTAATTATCTCTTTGAGTCCGATCATGAGTTCTGATAGGGTAAGCGGATCCCGAGGGGACCCCGAGCTGATCATCTTCGACCCTGATCTTCGATTGATACCGATTGTGTATGTCCGCCCTAGTGGCAGCCGGGTATTAGATCAAACTCTGGTTAAGGTATTGAGAAGCCGTTGAACTTCGAGCATTGAGCTCTTGAGTGAAAGCTTGTACGGCCCAATCATCGGTGACCGGTGGTAGGTCCATTCGCTCCATTTGAAAGCGAGATACAAACTCCCTTAGCATCTCGTTATCTCTTTGCCTGACTTTGAATAAGTCTGATTTCCGTGTTTCGACTTTAATGGCACCTGCATGAGCTTTGACGAAGGTGTCTGCAAACATGGCAAAGGAATTGATGGAGTTCGGGGGTAGGTTGTGGTACCAAGTCATTGCTCCTTTCGACATGGTCTCCCCGAATTTCTTCAGGAGAACAGACTCAATCTCGTCATCTTCGAGATCATTCCCCTTTATGGCGCATGTGCACGCCGTCACGTGTTCATTCGGATAAGATGTCCCGTTGTACTTGGGAATTTCTGGCATGCGGAACTTTTTTGGTATAGGTTTTGGGGCAGCGCTTGACGGGAAAGGCTTTTGTATGAATTTCTTCGAGTCCAAGCCTTTCAACACTAGTGTTGCTCCTGGAATCTGGTCCACCCTCGAATTATATGTTTCTACTTTCTTGTCGTTCAATCTTCTTTTTGCCCGATTCGACTCGTTTTGTCAGCTCCTCGAGCATCTTCATGATTCCCGAAATTATTCCAGACCCGCTTTCATCCGGTTGCGCTGCGGTCCGTTCATTATCGGGGGTAACTCCTCGAGAAGAACCGGCTTCGACCCTGTCTGAAACCTAACTGCGACTTTGCAATTGCGCGATGGCTGCTTCTGGGCTTGTAGCATGTCGAATATAATTTTGAGACTGATCCCGTCCCCTTCATTGTTTTGAGTTCTTGAACGGTGTTCTCTCTGAACACTGTTCGACGGGCCAGAAGTCTGATCCGCATCGACTGCCATCTGAGAGTTGGCATCGGTTGGAACCTCGTTACCGAGCATCACATTGTTGTTTTCGCTCTGGTGGTCAAACTCATCATTGATGGGCTGTGAGTGCGACATGACTATGTTATATCCTGAAAACAAAAGATTCTGCAAAGAACGAGCGTAAAATAGTGTGTGACAGAAATTTGTATCAAACGTTCACTATTATCCTTGGCCCTACGGTGGGCGCCAAACTGTTTACCCTAAATACGAGTAACAATTGAATTTGTACGTGGTACTAAGGATACGTGACTTAGCCTGGTACAATTAAAGGATAAGCGATAAATAAAGGTTGATTTAATTAAATGAAAGAATAAACAAACCACTAAGGTTGAGTATTTTTGCTGTGATGGAACAAACAGTAATAAAGTAGATAGTTTATGAAGAAGATAGCCAAAAATGATAAGTGTTCTGTTGATAGTAAGTTGTGTCGTATACAATAGAGTTGAATTCTTTATATAGGGGGAGAAAAGAATTTTATACAAGGTAAAAACCTAATTACAGGGTAAAAGATCCCTAAAAATACTGGGTTCAACGTCTTTGTTCATTTGGGCTGTGATTCCCGCCGAGATAATTACATACCACGAGATTTCCGGCCCTTCCGTTACGCGAATATGATATTTTTACCATAAGATGCTTTACCCAGACTGGTCTCAGTACCTTATCTCGAGCGCTTTGGTCTCGAACTTTAACCAGATGATATCTGACCTCGAATTTCCATTCTCGAAGTGCCGGTCTCGATCTGCAAGAGATCGACCTCAAGTTGCATCAATGATCGCAACCCAAGCCCGATGTATCTTATATGTTCGATTGTGTCCGACCCCATACACAAATGAAATTGGCAAGTTGGTATGTGAATTTAGTAGCATGCATAAAATGTGAAAGATTATTTTCAAGATTGTAAAATATGAATTAGGCTTACACTAATACTTGAAAGTTTTCTTGAGATCATGAATATAATATATGTAAAGATATTACATATGTTTGTTTGATAAGTAAACATATCAAACTGTTAAAATATTTAGGGATCATAATGGTTTAGTTGGAAAGCCATTTGAAAAGAAAATCAAAATACTTTTGATTTTCTACCCCTGTTTTGGAGAAAAGTAAAAATCTCGTAATTTTCTACTCCCGCTATGGTGACTAAAATCTTCGTGATTTTCTATTCATGTTTCAAGATTAAAATCGGTGTGATTTTCTACTCAATCTTTGAGATTAAAATCGTCATGACATTCTATTTATCTTCGGAGATTAAAGTCTGAGTGACTTTCTATTCACTTCAGAAACTAAAATTATCACGAATCAAAATCAAACTAGTCGTGATGGCACCTAGCCCAACCCGCTAGGTAAGCCAATTTAACAATAATCCAACTCAAGGAGATCTACTAAGAAAATAAATGATGAAATAACTGAACTATTATACAAAAATTCCAAGGATTGGTAGTACAAATCATGAGCTTCTAAGATTTAGTGTTTACAAAACTTGTATGAAATAAATACGCAATCTATTAGAAATGTACGTAAACATACTTTTATAAATCTAAAGCTACCATGAATAAGAAGCAGCTACAACCGGCACGTAGGTACATCTTCAATGACAGTTCCCGCCATACACAGCAACATCAGCTCCAAAATCGGTACGCAAGGTGCAAAAGTATAGTACAACCAACACCATCTACTCAATAAAAAACAAACCCAATCTTAGTTTGAAAGTAGTGATGAGCTTGGACAACGGTCAGAGTCCAACACCAACAGCCAAGGAACAACTCGTAACAATATAATGAAACAGTACAAGTAATACTCAAAGATTTGATGATCAGCTCGTTCATAGTTAAGGAAAATAAGCATGCTTTTTAGGTATAATAGTAAAACCCAAATCTTTCACTGAAGTCACCAAAATGTGAGTATGTCGGAAAAATTATGATTTATCCCAAAAACTTTTAACAACAGATAAGATGCTCCATTATCAGATGGCATGAGGAAAGTACATCTCTATATCTACATGCCAATGTGTATGAGAAGTCATAAATGTCACAATACCGTATAGCATGAGGAAATGCATCTCTATGCCTACATGCCAGGTATACATGTCAAGTGTAATGCACCACAGTGATAAACTCATGTGCTCATGCTCTCGGAGTATTCAACCTTACTTAGCACGCTCAATCACTCAGCACCTACCAATCACTCAGCACTCTCAATCACGCATCACCTCCCAATTACTCAACACTCTCAATCACTCGGCATTCGCAGTCGGCACTCGCACTCATCGGTTTCTGCGTTCACTGCTGGTATGTTAGACTCTGGAAGGGCGGATCCTATCCAAGCGCTAATATAAGACAACATGGCATGCTGCAGCGTACAGCTCGATCCCATCATGAATCAATAAAGCATGTTGCGGCGTGCAGCCTCATCCCATAATCATCAGTTACAATTAGACTCCCAACCTCACTCAGTCATCAATCTCTCCAGTCCCTCGAGCTCACTAATCTCATGCCAGTCAGCCTAAATAATGATAACATGATGTCACAACAATTGATAACAGAGACTGAGATATGATATGCAAATGAATGAATATGACTGAGTGTGTAATTGCTATGCAAGCAAATAACTGAACATCAAAAATGACCTCAGTGGGTCTCAAAAGAGTAAGCATATAGCCTTAACATGATTTCTAACATGATTAACAGCTCATATAATCAAACAAGTAGGGAGAACATGGAGGTAACAGGATATAACAGCAAAACAAGTCCGGTCATAGTCTAATAGTCGACTAAAACCATGATTTCCTCGGTGCACGCCCACACCCTCGTCATCTAGCATGTGCATCACTTTAATACATCTCTTATAACACAGTTCATAGGGTTAAATACCCTCAAATCCAAGTTTAGATATGTTACTTACTTCGAAAAAGTCAAATCCAATACCGGGCAAGCCGAACAATACTCTAGACACGCCATCTCATGTGCATCAACCTCCAAATGGATCGAAACTAGCCAAAAGCAACTCAAATACATCAAATAATGCCTAAGAAAACAAACTCAATCGATTAAGGTCGCATATTTAATCAAAAGTCCAAAGTCAACCAAAAAGTAAAACTCGAGCTCACACTTCGCAACCCGACAGAACTCACAAAATTCGACAATCCATTTAGTTACGAGTCCAATCATATAAATTTCACTCAAATCCGACTCCGAATCGATGTTCAAAACTCAAAAATTCACTTTAAAAATTTTAGACAAACACCCCCCCCCCCCCCC
>MCJB01025092.1:0-27863 GCA_002018475.1 Nicotiana obtusifolia | reverse complement strand
AATACCCACATTTTCATGACATTATTTTCTTCAGGAATTTAATTATTTTTCTAAAAACTCACACCAACCCAAAGAAACTAATGTGTTGCTTTACTTTTTTACGCAAAAACAACTTGAAAATTTGTGCTCGATAATTAGAAAAAATACTCTTTTGTTTTTGGTTGAAAAGAAAGTACTATTTTTACAGCATGAAAATAAAGTACTCATTTTGTTGAAATAAGAAAATACTTTTTCTACATCATGGAAAGAAGATACTCTTTTTGTTGAAATAAAAGAAAATACTTTTTACTACATCATTTTGTTGAAATAAAAAAAAAAAAATTTACTATATCATTTTGTTGAAATGAAAGAAATTATGTTTTACTGCATCATTTTGTTGAAATGAAAGAAAATATTTGTTCTACATCATGAAAAGAAAATATACTTTTTTTGTTAAAATGAAAGGAAAAAAACTTTTTTATATCATGAAAAGAAAATATTCATTTGTTGAAATGAAAAAAAATACTCATGAAAAGTAAGTCCTATTAATAATATTTCTATTTAGGGTGGAAATGAGGGTGGCGCGAGCGTGGGGTGGAGTTGGGGTGGGGTGGGGGTGTGGGAGTGGGTTGGTGGGGAAGGAGAATGAGAGGAAGGTTGGAAAAGAGTTTGGAAAATGTTTTCCCTTCTCTTGATAGGAAAAATATTTTCCTCTAATTAGAAAAAAATGAGTTCACGAGGAAAACGTTTTCTAGAATATTTAAGCCAACTAAATATAAAAAAATTAAAAAAGAAATTTCAAAAAATATTTTTCTTCATACCAAACACACCCTTAGTTGATTATAAACCTAATATAAAAATCTGATAATAGTATAATAGTGTCTTAGACTAGCTCTAAACAGATCACATGAAAATTTGTTTTTTAACAGATTTGGTTAGATTTGCAAATTGCAATATGCAACTTGCATGTGAAATCCAATCTCCTGATTGGTTCTATGGGCGGTCATTCACTCCTATAAATAGGAGTTTTGTTCGTTCATTTAAACGCACCAAAAAATAAGAAAGTGAATGCAATAGAGCGTAAGAGTAATTCACGTATTGTAGTCTGTGAGATAAATAAAGAGTAGGAATAATATTATAGTGTGGTGTTTAAAATAAAAAGTATTATTTCTTTTGAAGTTGTAGTAGTCTTTTGACACTATCAAGTTGTAATATTACAGTGGTATTATATTGCTTTGTCGTTGTTACTCTCTTGTGTTATTGTATTTACAATACATATTATTTCTGGGCGGAATATTATTTTCCAACAACATGCAGAGCCATGGCAAATAATGACCCGCTGTCTTTTCAATATCCCCGTCTCATAAAAGATAATTATGAGAAATGGTGTCTACGTAATAAAGTCATTCTTGGCTCCCAGGATGTGTGGGAAATCGTAGACAGAGGGTATGTAAAACCTGATAATGAGGAAGCTCTGCCTCAAAATGAAAAAGATGTCTTGGCAAAGACAAGGAAGAAAGATCAACAAGCTCTCACGCTCATCCACCAATGTTTGGATGATGCCATGTTTGAGAAGGTGGCAGATGCTACCACCTCAAAGGAAGCTTGGGAGATTTTACAAAATTCTCTCCAAGGAGTTGACAAGGTGAGGAAGGTAAAACTTCAAACTCTAAGGGTTGAATTTGAAGTATTGAGAATGAAAGAATCCGAATGCATTTTGGATTATTATTCAAAAGTGAACGCTATTGTGAATCAATTAAGAAGATACAGGGAGGACATAGAAATTGTCCGTATGGTAGAAAAGATCCGTCGCACTTTAACACCTAAATTTAATCTTTTGGTGTGTGCTATTGAGGAGTCCAAAGATTTAGATTCTATGATGATGGAGCAATTGGAGGGTTCTTTATAGGCCCACAAAAAAAAGATTCAAAAGGAGACAAGAAATATCATTGGAGCAACTTCTTAAAACTCAGACATCCTTCAAGGATTATAGAGGTGAAAAGAGCTATCGAGGGAATAGACGGGGACGAGGCCGTGGCGGTCATGGAAGAGGAAGAAATAACGGTAACAACTTCAACAATGAAGTTAAAATCCACCAAACATTCAGAGGTCGTGGTCGTTGACAAAGAAGAGGAAGAATACGTGGTTAAAATCAAGAAAATAATAGACAAAGGTATGACAAATCAAAAATTGAGTGTTATAATTGTCATAAATTTGACCGTTACTCTTGTGAATGTCGTAGCAATGTTGAAGAGAAAGCTAACTTTATTGAGAACAAGAAACAAGAAGATGAGTCGACATTGTTATTGGCACTCAAGGAAGAAAATAGGGATGATTGTAATGTGTAGATGCAAAAAGAAGTTTGTGGAGATCAATAAGACGGTGAGAGGTAATGTGTCCTTTGGAGATACCTCAAATATTCAAATTGAAGGAATAGGTACGATTCTGATCTCCTGTAAAAACGGTGGCCACAAGTTAATACAACATGTTTATTATGTCCCAAAATTAAAAGGTAATATTTTGAGTTTGGGCCAATTTCTTGAAAAGGAATATTACATCCACATGAAAAATATGCATCTTTGGCTTAGAGATTCAAGTGGAATTCTAATTGTTAAAGTGCATATGGCAAAAAACAGATTATTTTCTCTTAATCTTAAGACAATTGATGCAAAGTGTTTGAAGGCTAATGTGCAAGATGAATTATGGTGTTGGCACATGCGATTTGGGCACTTGAATTTTGAAGCGCTCAAAGCAATGAGAGAAAAGAACATGGTGCATGGGATACCATTAATCAACCATCCCAATTAATTGTGTGAAGCTTTTCTTCTTGGAAAACATGCGAGGAGGAGTTTTCCAAAGGAGGCCATGTCAAGATCAACCAAACTGCTTCAGCTTGTTCACACTGATGTGTGTGGACCAATCAATCCACCTTCTTTTGGTAAAAGTAAATATTTTCTTCTCTTCATTGATGACTTTAGTAGAAAGGCTTAAGTTTATTTCTTGAATCAAAAATCTGAAGCTTTTGCTACTTTTACTAATTTTAACGTACTTGTGGAGAAAGAAAGCGGCTATGAAATAAAAGCTTTAAGATGCGATAAAGGAGGTGAATTCACTTCAAAATAATTTAATGACTTCTGTTAGTCTCATGGAATTCGTCGCCTTTCTAACGCTACCTTACTCACCCCAAAAAAATGGAGTTGCAGAGAGAAAGAATCAAACGATTCTTAATATGGCTAGATGTATGTTAAAAGCTAAAAGTATGCCCAGGGAATTTTGGGCAGAAGCCGTATCTTGTGCAGTGTTTTTGAATAACAGGTCTCCAACAAGAAATGTTAGAGATCAAACTCCTCAAGAAGCATGGAGTAGAAGAAAGCCAAGTGTCAAGCACTTGAGAATCTTTGGGAGCATAGCCTATGCTCATGTGCTACATCAAGGAAGAGCGAAGCTTGACGATCAAAGTGTCAAGCATGTGTTTGTTGGCTATGATACGGGTTCAAAAGGCTACATGTAGCGGCAAGGAGGTGGTTAGTCGTGATATTGAATTTGATGAAGAATTGTTATGGAATTGGGAAGCTCGGGAAGAAACTTCATATGATTTTCTTCCATACTTTGGTGATGAAGAAGAACCAGAAACCGTGGAACCTGTGTAAGATGCAACTCCACCTCCTTCACCAACTAATGTTGCATCTTCTTCTTCTCAAGAAAGTTCAAATGAACAACCGCAAAGGACGAGGAGCATTCAAGAACTCTATGATAGCATAGAAGAAATTACTAATTTTGATTTTTTATACTGTCTCTTTGTTGATAGTGAACCAATGAACTTTGATGAAGCTGTTCAAGACAAAAGGTGGAGACAAGCCGCGGAGGAGAAAATTGAGTCAATAAAGAAGAACAACACTTGTGAGTTAACAACTCTTCCCAAGGGTCATCGAGCAATAAGAGTGAAATGGATATACAAGACAAAGAAAAATGCTCATGGAGAGGTGAAGAGATACAAGACAATACTTATGGTTAAAGGCTACAAGCAAAGACATGTGTTGCCAAGAAGAAAGTAAAACTCAAATATGTGAAGTCTTATGATCTATCTTGCAGATATCTTTATAAAGCCTCTCAACTTTGAAGATTTTCAAAGATTGAGATTAAGATATTAAATAAAAAAATTAAAATTAAGGGAGAGTTTTGGGAGGTCATTAAATAAAAGAAACAAAAAGAATAAACAAATAAATAAATGCTATTGGCTAAACAAAAGGAAAGGTAGGCGGATCTAGCAAATTGTTTTTTTAACAGATTTGGTTAGATTTGCAAATTGTAATATGCAATTTGCGTATGAAATCCAATCTCCTGATTGGTTCTATGGGCGGTCATTCACTCCTATAAATAGGAGCTTTGTTCGTTTGTTTAAACACATCAAAAATAAGAGTGAACGCCGTAGAGCACAAAGAGAATAATCCACGTATTGTAATATGTGTGATAAATAAAGAGTGGGAGTAATATCGTAGTGTGGCGTTTAAAATAAAGAGTGTTATTTTTTTAAAGTTGTAGTAATCTCTTGACACTACCAAGTTGTAATATTACAATGGTATTATATTGCTCCGTTCGGATATTGTATTTTACCCCGTTAAAAGATTGGTATCGTTGTTACTCTCTTGTGTTATTATTATTTATCGTGAATATTATTCTTGGGCGAGATATTATTTTTCCCAACAGTTTACACTTAGAAATTAGCTTTCTTCGTGAGAATTGCAGTCCTTAAAACGTTGTTTAGACAAATACCGTGCCTGGGTTATGCTAAATTCCTTTTGGAGAAGTGTCTTGTGTGCTTTTTGGATGATAGCCGATGAAGAGGCCTTGCTTTGAAGAGAACAAACGATTGTATTAGAGAAGCAGTCATCAAAAGGAGTAAAGGACCTTTGAAGGACAAATTTTCCTTTACGCCATTAACATCATTCAGTATGCTGGAGTAATTGTTATTTATAAAAGATTTTGAATTTCTATAAGCTACTTCCTGATCCAACACTGAAATCGCATCATTACTACTGTAATGTGAAGAAAAGAGAGGAAGAAGAAGATACCTTCCACTGAACATGTGAATTGTTTTCCCTTCTGATTCCCTCAAATTGTTTATTTTTTGCGCGAACTATTTGTATTTGACATTCCCTTTAAATTTCTATACATTGCGTTAATTCTCCCATCATCCCCCTTTATTAAGTGGCCTTGGTATAATGATGATCTACATTAGTCGAGGGTGGTATGGAAAGCAAGATTATGAAATTCAGATGTGATTTGGTAAGTTGTCAAAAGTTTGCATAATCTGATTAACTGTGCAAATAAATGGGAAACTTATGTTATTTGATTACAATATTGAAAAATAATCGACGAGGTAATTACTGTGCCATTATTTAACTTGAAAGTTGTTAAAGTCTACCTATATGTTTTGAAACTCTCTTGAGCTGTGAGTCATGTACCATCATTAAGTCATAGATACAGTGCGATTGATCAATTTAGTTAATGGTAACACATGCTTAGTTTTATCTTGTTGATCTGTCTTTCTTTTGCGTTTTTCTAACTTTTGCTCAAGGACGAGCTAGCGAACTCTTAAATTTGGAGGAGTTTGGTCGGAAGAAATCGCTACGGGGACTACTATATTATAACTTCAATATGTACATGTTACATGATTGAGAATTCATCATGAAGTCCATCTAATTCTCCTTTAAGACTATGTTGTTGAATGATCAAAACTGAGGCTGTTACTGAGAAATCAGAAGCAGAAAGAATATCTCCAATAGGACCCAACTCTGGACACTCCTCCCAGTCACTCATCCCTACTGTTAACACAGAATTTACCCTCCCACCGCGTCCCACAATAAACAAACCATATTGCCCTTCTAATGACCTTAATGTAGAAAATGTTTGTCCAGAGTTGACAAGGTATTTCTCCACATAGGCAACACGTCCTCCAGCAACATGTTTATCATAAAATTCCGCAAAGCACTCATCATCAATCTTCATTTCTTCCAAATGTTCAGTGGTATTGGACTTTGCTCTACCAACTCTTGATGAGACTGAACTATCTCCAGCGGCCTCTACTAGAAACCTGATTACTGTCAGTTTTACTCCAGGGTGTCGCGCCACACGTCCTGCATACACAAGTGCTTCCCTGTCATCTTTGCCACCAATAAAGATCACTGCTGCATTTAGGGAAATAGATGATCTTGATATCACGGTTGTTCCGAGACCCCTGTCCACTAAGATCCCTACTGAACAAGGTGCATTCCGAAGAACCTACATGAAAATGTCATATGTCAAAAAACTGATTTGCAGTATCTAACAACCCGTAGATATAAATGTTAAGACCCAAGATTATTTAGTATTACATGTCTTTGCTTTAAATGTGTTTTGCACACAACTAATTAATGTAGATAGGCGTCTTTCATTTAGTTCCACTAGAATAGAGATAAATTAAAGGATATCTTCTAGATGCTTATTAAGTTTGTTTGTTATTTTTCTCGGGCGAAACTGCCCCTTTAGCTGTGGCAAAGAATTAGCTACAAGGTTTCATGTCATTAGCTGTATTACTTACAATCATCGCAAGAAACAAAATTCTCGACGACATACTTAAAAAGTTTTAAAATGTGTTGACAAAGTGCTTGGAGGAAGCTGCTTACTTATCAAAAGGCAATTCTTTTTCTTATGCTTATATGTATGTATGCAGGTGAATGATGTATAATATGTATTCCGAATTAATCATCGCAAAACCATTTCAGCAGAAACACAACACTATATCTTTCATTAGTTAACTATTCTACGATGTGATGATTCATCTTAGAAAGGTGTTCCATTTGTTTATTATGTTTATACCTAATTAATATTCCAAACGTTTTTGCAAGATGTCATGAGTTTATGATTTTAAGAAAGAAAGAAATTAATAAGCAGTGGCATACCTTGCGGTTGATATGGCGGAAGCCAGAATGACCCACGTGGAGTCTTCCATCTTCCTCTTGATTCTTATGAAAAGGAAGTATAACAAGATGTACCAACAGGTCCTCCGTAAGAATGCTTATATCTTGGTGCATATTATTGATCGTTGAAAGTGCCATCATTCTTTGTAAGTTAATGCCTTCACAATCCTCACTTAAATAAGCATGAACATCTTTGGTAATTTTTTCTCTCATTTCAACCACTGCAGGATCAGTTACTGTCACAGCATCAACTCCAACTCCAACTCCACGTCCTTGTGTTAATGTTGCTGCTATTTTATCAGTTAACTCAATCATATCAGTTAAGTAAACCATGATTCCAGGATTTGCTGGCCCTCGAGAGATTTCCATGAAGTTAATTGCCGAGAAAACATTCTGAGGACTACGAATGCAGAGTAGTATTCGAAGCTCATTGGTCGGATTGAGCCATTGAAGTGCCATTTTTTGTGTTGGTGAGCGTTTCCTTGCACGTTCAATAATTTTTGCGACGACCACTGGGGTGTATATTATGGTAAGGAAAGTTACAAACACCAAAACAATACTTGTTGACATACTTATGATATTCATCTGCATTCAAAGGCAATATAACGCAAATATGAACAAAAAAGGATCAGTATAATCTTGGTGATAACATATGTATTGAGTTAATTTCATGCATGATTACCGAATTTGTCTAGTAGAGCAATAAATTCAAAAGCTTTTTTTTTTGTTGGGTCATATTAAATTAACTCAACTTGACACAATATAACAATAGTCACTAAATTTTATTCATTTTAACAGTAAAGTTGCAAAATTATTTTTTGTCTAATTAAAGTAACTGTACTTTACCCACTATATAGTAAAGTATCACTGAATTTTTCCATTATAACGTCAAAACCCACCAATCAAGGTGACTTTATGTTATAGTAGGTAAAATTTAATTGACTTTCCTACTATAGTAAATAGTATAGTTATTTTAATCTGACAAAGAATAGTTTAAAAATTATTTCACATGAAAAAAATAATTAGCAACTTTACTGTTATAGTTAATAAAATTCAATGACAGTATGTGGAATCAAGTCACTAGTGTTGGCCTAAATGAAATTTGTTTTAATGATTGATAAAAGAACTCAAGCATGAATCAGGTCTATACAAAGTGTACACAGACAAGGGCAGATTCGAGCACAAGGCATGCACGTGAAGGAGATAAGTGTAAGTGGTTATATCTGATATCTCCTGAACAAAAAGGTTGCATAAGTGATAAGGAGAAGGACTCCTTACTCGAAGAGAACTCTATCCTAGATAAGGGAGGAGTTAGAAGTTGAAGATAACTAGAACTCTTCCACCACGGAAGAATATAGCATTAAAACTCTACTTATTTCCTATTCTACTAACTCTATATATTTCAGGATGTTCTCATTTTACAGGTACACACAAATGCTGAAGTTAAACGTGAGTTGAGAGCAAAATAGCAAGGCGTTTTGCGAGCAATTCTTATGTGATTTAAGTGTGTGAACCTGAAGCTACATGAACTAGATAGAAGAACTTGTTCCAAGTGTCTTTCTTTTATTCTAGTTTCATTATAGTAGGGCTTTTGAGTTGTTCCTTTCAGCTTTATCTAGAAGCAATTGTACTAGGTACTTTTAGTGTAGTATTCAAGTTAGAGTTAACTTGAAGGTGTTGCAACAACTAGAGGCTGGTTGCCACAAAGGGTTAGAGGTAATCCTTAGGTTTACAAAGAGTTTTGTAAATGCTGTTTTTGGCTCAGTAATTTAGTCAAGTGTTGGAAAAAATCCTACAGGGTAGTAGGCCGTGGTTTTTTTACCTTTTGAGCCGGGCATTTTTCACGTAAAAATACTTGTGTTCTTTACTTTCGCATTTATTATTCTACAACAATAGGATAAGGAACACATAGAAGAACCATGTCCTTCTATAATCTGTTGCATGCAAAAATTGGACACCACACAAATAACCCCTTCTTGTGTGGTATTGAAGTATAAAACATTAATTGGTATCAGAGCAGGTTATCCTTTAAGAGACTAACACTTTAGGAGAAGATCAAGATGAGTGCACCACCTGGAAACTGGGAAGGGCAATCCACTGCTAGGCCACCACTTTTTAATGGCCAGTACTACTTTTGGAGGAAGAACAGAATGAGAGATCACATTCAATGAGAGGACTTTGAGCTATGGGACATTTTTCCTGATGGTCCTTTAGCTACCTTGAAGAAAAATGCTGAAGGAGTAGATGTGCCAAAGGCAAGAGCAGATTGCACTGTTGAGGACTTGAAGAAGTGGGAGAATAATGCTAAAGCCAAGAAATGGCTTGTTTTTGGACTTGGTCCATATGAGTACAACAGAATCCAAGCCTGCTCCACTGCTAAGCAAATTTGGGATGCGCTGCAAGTGGTTAACGAAGGAAAAACTCAGGTGAAGGGATCTAGAGGAACTCTACTGTACTCTCAGTATGAGAACTTTACTATGAAGGATGGAGAAACCATTCAAGAGATGTACACAAGATTCACTACACTGACAAATGAGCTAAAATCTCTTAGAAGGATTATTCCTGAAGAAGAAAAAGTCAAGAAGATACTTACTAGGGTTTTGCCTATCTCTTGGGAGAGCAAGATCACTGCCATCCAGAACAAATAATATTGCCACTCTCCTACTAGATGAATTGATTGGAAATCTTATTGCCTATGAACTTAGGAGACAAACCATGAAAATGGATGTACCTAAGAAGGAAAGAAGCTTGGCACTCAGAATCACTGAAGGTTCTGATCTGAAAGCTGATGAAATGGCTATGATTACCAATGACTTCAAGAAGTACCTGAGGAGAGGAAATGGTTCTTCAAGAAGTGGAAGCTACAACAAGTTAAAAGCTCCTGAGAAGTAAACCAATGATGGCTGCTATAAGTGTGGAAAAACTGATCACAACATCAAGAACTATCCTTTGTGGGAAATTGAATAGAAGAAGGAAAGAGCTGAATGAAGGAATAGGAAGAAGGAGCAGGTTCAACCCAAGAAAAGTAACAACAAAGGATCAACCAAGGCTATGGTCGCTGCTTGGGGAGAAAGCTCAGATGAAAGCTCATATGATGATGATGACGATGAACTGAGCACTTATGGCCATTGGAGAATTTAATGAAGAAACTGAGGTAAGTGTCTTACATCTCAAAGACAAAATTAGATTTTTGTCTAAAGAAAGATTATCTGAGCTGCTACTAAAGATAATCGATGAATTTGAGGATGTAAATAATAAAAGGAACAACTGTCAAAAGAATGTGTGATTTTGAAAGCTAAGTGCAAAAACCTTGAACTTAGGGCTAGTAAAACTGAAAGTGAAAATACTATGTTGAAGAACCAGGTTCATGCACTTGACACAACTGTCCTAGAGCTTAGATCTGAAAATCTAAAATTAAAATTAGGAACAGGCAAAAAGACAGCTGATCACGCATAACTCACTTTAGAAGAAAATATAGGAAAAATGAAAGTTGAGTTGTACGAGAGAGATGAACAGGTAAGAATCCTAAAGGAGGATCTAAGCAAGGTCAAGTATGAGCTAGACAGAACTTGTAAATGGAACAGGTCCTCTGATGCACTTTCATGGCTACAAGAACACCATAGTAGCAACAGAAAAGGACTTGGCTTTGGGAACCCAACACCTAATTGGGATCCCAAAAGCAAGTATCTCACACATCCTAAGAACAAGATTTGCACACACTGTGATAACACTGATCGTTGTAGAAGTGAATGCACTGCAAAAAAAAAAAAGGCAAGTCAAGAGAACGGAGATTTTGTTCAAAGGAAAAATAGGCTGCCAAATTGGGCTAAAAAGAATTTGATTCATCCTTTTGCCTATAGAAAGGGACCCAAACTAGTTTGCGTTCCTAAGACTAACCCCTGATTTCCCTTTGCTGGTCCAAGTGAAGGGGAGCAGCAAAATATGGTACATGGATAGTGGCTGCTCAAAGCATATAATAGGAAGCAAGAACTAGTTTCTTTCACTTGAGGACCTTAAAGGAGGTAATGCCTCCTTTGGAAATGGGAAGAAATATGACATCATTGGGGTTGGAAAGGTAGGTAAGACTGATTCTCACTCTGTTGAGAATGTCTACTTGATAGATGGACTGAAGTACAGTCTAATAAGTGCATCGCAATTGTATGGTAGAGGTAACATGGTAGCATTCACCTCTACAAAACACTTTGTGATTAATCTTACTACTGACAAGATAGTTTTGCAGGGAAAAATAGTGAACAACGTATATGTTGTGGATCTGTCCAAACTTTCAGATAATGAACTCACTTGCTTAAGTATGTCGGATAATGATCCCCTCCTTTAGCACAAAAGACTTGGACATGCCAGTCTAAGCCAACTCAACAAACTAGTCTCCAAAGACTTGGTGATAGGGCTACCTAACATAAGTTCAAGGAAGATAAAGTTTGTGAGGCTTGTGCAAGGGGTAACCGGGTAAGATCCTTTTTCAAAAGCAAGAAAATGGTAAGCACTGCCAGGACGATGGAACTGGTCTAGATGGATCTTTTTGGACTAATGAGAACATTGAGCAGAGCTGGTAAGAGATATGTTATGGTGCTTGTTGATGATTACGCTAGTTTTACTTGGACATTGTTTTTAACATCTAAAGATGAAGCTTTTGATATGTTCATTTCTTTTGTTAGAAAAACTCAAAAACAACTAAGTAATCAACTTGCATCAATTAGGTCTAATCATGGTACTGAATTTGAGAATGCTAAATTTGCTGAATTTTGTGAAGAGCATGGCAAAAATCATAATTTTTCTGCTCCTGGGACTCCACAAAAAAATGAAATAGTTGAAAGAAAGAATAGGACATTGGAAGAAATGGCTAGGACTATGCTTCTTTCTAGTAAACTGCCCCATAGTTTTTGGGCAGAAACTGTGAACATTGCATGCTACATCATAAATAGGTGCATGACTAGACCTCTTGTTGAAAAGACTCCCTATGAGTTACTTAAAAGGAGAAAGCCAAATATATCCCATCTTAAAGTATTTGGATGCAAGTGCTTTGTGCATAATAATGGTAAAGACTCCCTAGGTTAGTTTGATCCCAGAAGTGATGAGGGAGTATTCTTGGGATATTATTCACATAGTAAAGCTTATAAGATTTATAAAAAAAGAACTATGTGTGTAGAAGAAAGTGTACATGTGGTTTTTGACGAAATTAGCATTCCTTCAGAGAGGCAGGAACATGATGATGAAGCAATTAGGCTGGTAAGAAATTCAAATAAAACCACAGTCCAGACTGAAAGCTGGACTAGAGGAAGGAACAGGTGATGGAGCAGGTCCTTCCACCTAGGGCAATCTGACAGGGGGAACTGAAAAAAGAGGAACTGATCCTCAAACCTCGAGGGAACATGTCCATGAACCTGTTCCTCATCAACAAAATATTGAAGGAACATCTAGGGGAAACCAACTGGTTGTAAAACCTTATAAGTATCAAAGTTCTCGTCCCATTGGGAACATAATTATTGATCCAACTTCTGAAATCAAAACCAAATCTTCTTTGAAGAATCTTTGTGCTTTTGATGCTTTTTATCTCTTATTGAACCTAAAAATGTTGCTGAGGCTTTGCAGGATGCAGACTGGGTGAATGCAATGCAAGATGAACTCAACCAATTTGAGAGAAATCAAGTTTGACATCTAGTACCAAGACCCAAGGACAGATCAGTAATTGGCACAAAATTGGTCTTCAGAAACAAACTTGACGAATATGGAATAGTTACAAGGAACAAGGCAAGATTGGTGGTTCAAGGATATAGTCAAGAGGAGGTTATAGACTATGATGAGACTTTTGCTCCAGTGGCAAGATTGGAAGCAATTAGACTCCTTATAGCCTTTGCTGCTTACATGGAATTCACTCTCCATCAGATGGATCTCAAGAGTGCCTTCCTAAATAGCTATCTAAAAGAAGAAGTGTTTGTCAAGTAACCTCTGGGCTTTGAAAGCAAGGAATGTCTTGATCATGTTACAAGCTTGACAAGCCATTTTATGGGCTCAAGCAGGCTCCAAGAGCGTGATATGAAAGATTGTCAAAATTCTTGCTTGAGCATGGCTACAAGAGAGGTCAAATTGACAATACTTTATTCTTGAAATAAAAAGGTAAAGATCTCTTAGTAGTTCAGATGTATGTTGATGATATAATCTTTGGAGCAACTACTGATAAGTTAAGTCAAGAATTTGCTAAACTAATGGGGAGTGAATTTGAAATGAGTATGATGGGTGAGCTTAATTTCTTTTTAGGCGTATAAATTAAACAAAATTCAAATAGAACTATGATCCATCAGAAGAATTATGTGAAAGAGTTACTCAAAAGGTTTAAAATGGAAGACTCCGACGAAATTGAAACACCTATAGCAACAGCTACAAAATTGGATATGGATGAACCTGGTTCATCTGTTGATCAGAAGTTGTATAGCGGAATGATTGGCTCTTTGTTATATCTCACTGCTAGTAGGCCTGACATTGTTTTCAATATAGGCCTCTGTGCTAGATTTCAGGCGAATCCTAAGGAGTCTCACTTGGCTGCTGTCAAGAGGATCTTGAGATACCTAAAATGCACCACTGACCTTTGTCTATGGTATCGAAAAGATAGTAATTTCAACTTAGTAGGATATGCTGATGCTGATTATGCAAGTTTTCTTGTGGATAGAAAGAGCACTTCAAGTATGGCACACTTTCTTGGCTCATGTTTTGTCTCTTGGGCAACCAAAAAGCAGAATTTTATGGCTTTGTCTACTACTGATGTTGAATATGTAGTTGCTGCCTCATGTTGTGCTCAATTATTATGGATAAAACAACAATTAATGGACTCTGAAATTAATGTAGGTTGTATCTCCATCTTTTGTGATAACACCAGTGCAATTAGTATGACCAAGAACCCTGTTCATCACAAAAAAACTAAGCATATAAATGTTAGGCATCACTTTTTGAGGGACAACTATGAAAAATGTTTGATCACTGTGGAATTTTGTGCTGCTGACAAGCAAATAGCTGACACTTCACAAAAGCTCTAAGTATATATCACTTTGAAAGGAACATGTTAGAATTATGGATGATTAAGATGACCTAAAAGGAACTAGTTCTACAAAAATATTGGTTAGACAATTTGTGAATTTTGTAGATAATTAGATTAGATTTTGCTCAGTCTCATACTTTCACTAGTATACTCTTGTACCATGTGCTAAAATATCTCATTAATCTCTACTGATATTATCTTTATTGTGTTGAAAAATTCAGACTTACACAAGAGATTTCTCAGTGAAGAACCTGGTTCATCAAGGTTACATGGTACCTACTCTCCACTCTGCACAATTCGAAATAATTATATTTGGATTATGATCAAAAGGATAGTCCCAGAAAAATCCTAACCTTCCTTGAGCTTATCTGTTACAAAATGATCCAGTTCACCCAAGGAGAGTCCCAAAGCGCAATAAGTGTCTAGATTCTAGGGAGAGTCTATAACGTCTTTTCAAACTGACTTCCAGTTTGATTAGACTCCCGAGCTTCTAAAAAGCTGCAGTTACCCAATTAAATTCTCCCTTTTTACATTGATTTGGCCTTAACCGTTTCTTCACTTCTATTTTCCAGCCGTCAGCTATTTCTCTGAATCTTCTCTCATCTTCTAAACACATACATATTCAATCTACCATCACCAATGGCTGACCTCTCAGAAAAACCCTCATCACCATCTAAAGAATCCACACCCATACCTTCAATCAACCCTACACCTAGGAAAGGACGAGTAAAGGCTATTGCTTGTAAGACAGTGGCAGGGTGTGAATTATCTAAGAAGTTAGATGAACAATTGAAAACAAGCCAGGCACAAGAACCTCAAAAATCTGAAGAATCATTTAAGTCTGCTATTGAGGGGGAATAAATTGTTTCATCTGAAACAGAGCAGGTAACATCTGGTCCTAAAATTACATCTGAGACAATTTCTGAGGTTGCTAAAAATCTAGAAAATAGGTTTGGTTTGGTAGGAACTATGGCTGGGGTAGAAACCACTGAATTTGGGAAAATTGGTGGTAAATATAAAAAGAAAAAAGAAAAAGAGAGTGAGGGTGCTCAAGGTGATGTGAGGGAATGGGAAAAGAAGGAGCGGCTGAATCTTCACCTACTCTTGTTGGTTTGACTGAAGAAACATGAGCTATGGTACTGCAGAGTGAGGAATCTGCTAGAGTGGAAGAAAGTTTGACATAAAAAGGGGATAGTGGGTCTGGAGATGCAAGTGTTGTTGAGGGGTTGGTAAGGTTGAGGAAGAGGTTCCGAGAACCTGTTCCATCTGTGAAGGATCCCCTCGAAGGCCTATTGAACGAGTGTCTAACAGTTACGATCCTAAACGGAAGAAGAGTTCAGGAGTTAAAATCCCCCAAAACTGCCAGGACAAACAAGAAGAGAAATGCTGCCTCTTCTATCTCTGTAAAGACTCATCCTACAAGAGAAAGAGTTACATGGAGTCAGAATAAGCAGAGTGAGGCTGAACTAGAAAAAGCCCTAGAAGAGAGTAAAAGAAAAGTTGTTGCAAAGGGAAAGAAGAACGCAGTTGAGCCTTTTGAGACAGTTGAAATTGAGGAGATGGACATGGTTCTTCGTGATGAAGACAAGGTAGAAGTGGAAGAGGTTGCGACTCAAAAGACAGAGAAAAGAAAAACTTCCAAAAAGAAGTCCCCTTCAAAGACAAAGTCTGCAGAACCTTCTACCATGGCGAAAAGTACTAGGTCTGCCGTGAATCTAGAAAAGTGAAAGTAGTGAAGGAAGAAGAGAGTAAAGAAGAAGAAGAAACCAATGAAGAACAAGACAAGAGGAGAAGTTTGGTTAAAGAACCATCTTGAAGGGTAGACTACTCAGGGACTTGGAGGAGGAATGCATGGTCATGCTGCTGCAAAAACTACAACTGCAAGGTTGGAAGGACATGGTCCTTCAGATGGATGGAAGGCTTGCCAGGGCTGAGATTGTAGAGTTCATGGCAAACCGTGAGATAAAAAATGGCAGAGTCACCAGTATGGTGAATGGAGTGACTGTGAGCTTCGACGACAAGGAATTGGGAGAGATTCTGGGTGTACCTGCTAAAGGGTACAATGATTACAAAAAGTTTAAATGGTCAAGCCTAGAGAACCTTCCTACCTTCCTTGCAATTACAAGAAAGTTTGCTGATAATGACTTAGAGCTAGAGGCCAAGGTTGTATACAAAAGTGAGATGAAGCCACCCCACAAAGTGTTATTTGAATTTGTTAATAAGGACGTGCTGCCCAGGCAGGAAAGAAGGCACATCGTCACATTCATGGACTTGGTCCTTATGGAATGCCTGGATAGTGGAAGGCAAATTAATTGGCCTAGGTTTATTATCCAGATCCTTGATAGGGTTCTAAATGGCTCCAAAACTCACACCATACCTTATGGTTTCGTTCTCACCACCGTACTGGATCACTTCAAGGTTCCCTTAAAGAAATGGGATGTTAGTATAAGCAAGGATCACTTTGGAGCAAACATCTTGACTGCTTGTGACTGTGAAGTCCATGCTGCTGCTAAAGAACCTGGTTCATCCAAGAAGGTGCCTGTGAACAGCAAGGTGAGAGCCTTGGTGCAAGAGAGTGGGGCTAAGGATGTTAAGATTGAAAGGCTGAAGAAGAGGCTGACTGAAGTAGAAACTGAGAAGGATGCTCTCAGGACTGAGCTTGCAAAGGAGAAGGAGAAGAATGAAGGCATTCTTCATGATATGTTGAAGCTACTTTAAGCCAAAAACCAAGAACTTGGTCCTTCCCAGCCTTGAAACCTTCCTAGCCTAATTAGACAAACCAGTGACATAGATGGGTTTTTTTTTTTTTGTTCTTTTTGCTCATGATCCAATATCTTTATTTTGCTTTATGCTTTGTGGATGACTGGTATCAATGATAATCAACCTTTTTTGTGCTCTAATTGTTTGTTGATACTTCTTAGATAGATAATATCATTAGATTGATAAATGATGCTTGGCTCCATGATTGTATTTGAAGTAGCCCCAGTGGCCATGAGTGGCATCTAAAAGTTGATAATTATGTAACTTTTAGATGATATCAAAATGGGAAAGATAGGTTGTGCTTTTTTTACTTTGGACTGTGATGTTTATAACTTAATAAATCTGGTCCTTGATGATTTGTGACTTTAAAATGAAAAGTGTTCTAACAATGTGTTGAGGTTGAGCTGAGTTGAAACATGTCTTATGCTTATGAAAAGCAAAGAGTTTGTCATCATCAAAAAGGGCAAATTTGTTGGCCTAAGTGAAGTTTGTTTTGATGATTGACAAAGGAACTCAACCATGAACTAGGTCCATACACAGTGTACACAAACACAGGCAGATTCGAGCACAAGGCATGCACGTGAAGTAGATAAGCTTAAGCGATTATATCTGATATCTCCTGAAAGAAAAGGTTGCATAAGTGATAAGGATAAGGACTCCTTACTCGAAGAGAACTCTATCCTAGATAAGGGGGGAGTTAGAAGTTGAAGATAACTAGAACTCTTCCACCAAGGAAGAGTATAGCATTAAAACTCTTCCTATTTTACTAACTCTATATATTTCAGGATGTTCTCATTTTACAGGTACGCATAAACACTGAAGTTAAACGTAAGTTGAGAGCAAAATAGCAAGGCATTTTGCAAGCAATTCTTGTGTGATTCAAGTGTGCGAACCTGAAGCTACATGAACCAGATAGAAGAACCCGTTCCAAGTGTCTTTCTTTTGTTCTAATTTCATTGTAGTAGGGCTTTTGAGTTGTTCCTTTCAGCTTTATCTAGATGTAATTGTACTAGGTACTTTGAGTGTAGTATTCAAGTTAGAGTTAACTTGAAGTTGTCGCAACAGCTAGAGGCTGGCTGCCACAAATGGTTAGAGGTAATCCTTAGGTTTACAAAGAGTTTTGTAAATGATGTTTTTGGCTCAGTGATTTAGTGAAGTGTTGGAAAAAATCCTACAGGGTAGTATTTTGAGCCGGGTGTTTTCCACGTAAAAATACTTGTGTTCTTTACTTTCCGCATTTATTATTCCGCAACAGTAGGCTAAGGAACACATAGAAGAACCAGGTTCTTCTATAATCCGTGCACGCGAAAATTGAGCACTACATAAATTACCCTCCTTCTTGTGTGGTATTGTAGTATAAAACATCAACCAAGAAAAATAATAATGTTTGAATAAAATAATAGCAATGAAGAAAAATATGTTAAGGACTTACGCGGTAGGCATTAATAGCTAAGTAGACTTGAAAATGGCCCTTGATATTGAGTAGCAACCCAGTGGCAACTGATTCTGGCCAATGAAATCCTAGCATTAACCCAGAAACCACAGAACCAAGTACTTTACCACCTGTTGCAATTAGGAAAGGAACGATTATTTTTGCCCATGTAGCAATATTGCCAGCCTCAAATTCTGAAAGTTTAGCTTCTGTGCCAACCCAAAAAAAAAATAATGGATAGAATATGGTCCTAAAAATATAGTTAACTTTGCCAATCATTATTTTTGATATTCTTCCTTCTCTTGGCATAAAAAGCCCAACCAAGAATGCACTCAATACCTTGCTGAAACCAACAATAGGGGACATGCTACAAATTGAGATGATAAAAGCAAGTGCCACAACTAAATGTGACCCTTTCATTGGTTTTCCTTCAGGATTTTCATTATTCACCCATTTCATAACTGAAGGAACTACCTTTGATGCTAACAGCGTTTGAAACACCAAAATCGCCATCATCTTTAGCATCATTTTCGCACTTCGATTCTGAAAGTTATTATCTGGATCGAAAATGAGAAATCCAATGGTAATTAATAATACCGAGACAACATCAGAATGTATTCCGGCTTCAACAATAAATCGACCTATGTCCGATTTTCCAATTTTGAGGTCAGTGATTAATCGAGTTAATAAGGGAGAATCTGTTCCAGCAAGAACGATTGCTAAACATGAACTGAATACAGCATTTGGTTGTTTAGAAATGTGCAGAAGTGGAGTCACGAGGCAAGCAAAGACAAATGTAGTAAGCACTCCAGAATATGCAACTTTTGCCTCTAGAAGTGTCAATTGGAGGAATATATTGGGATCGATTTCTAACCCCACAACAAACATGTGACACACCATAATTGCGTCCACAATATAATTTAAAGTTTGTTGTACTTCGTTGTCGTTTAAGAACCTGTTACGCACAAATTCAAAATTGCTAAGTAGCAACCCTACCTGCAAAAAAAAAAAAAACAATTAAATGTCATTATTTTGGGATCAATCACAATTGGGAAATTAAAATAAGTAAAATCGGAGTCACGTATATCATTAGAAAGTTGTTTAAATGGAGAATTTTATTAGGATGGAATAATTAAGCAGTTTGAGAATGAACAAATCTTAATTCTTCCTAAAAAGGGAGTATATCAAATGCTATTGTTTCATGGCGGCCACTGACTCAGCAAGTCGCATCACAGCTAAGGCCAGGGGATTTGATTGAGGTTTTCAAATGCATTCAAGTAATTGGTATTTGATTGAAAGATAGAAAGCATAAATTCACTATGCTTACTTGCTGAAAGAAAAAATCAATTGACCGATCATGAATTCTATGACGTTTTTAAACCTCAATAATTTCAGTTCATAATGAATGAACTCCAGGATGAAGAAAACATATCCCCTCCCTTTTATCCCAGACTCGATCGGCCATGTCTCGCACTACTGTGTGTATGGGACTAGGGCCGGGTAACACCCAATACGTGCAAGGTTTTGTGATAATGTCCCTCAAAGGGAAGCGAAAACCAACTCTGATCTATTAAAGCTACTCACTATCATACTTATCATTTATGGGTTGTAACAAACTATCATGAAATGTATCATAAGTTAACATTGTCGCATTCGCCTTTATTATGGATGCTTTTATTCTGTCACCCTTTATGAAAAGCCAAACCGACACAATAGGTACTGCGATGTGAAAAGCTTTACTTGGAGAAATCGAAGAAACATGTATCACAGGTGTAAAATCTAAGAAGTCTCACATTATATTCTAGCATAACGGGCATTTAAGGATCGGCACATGAAATTTTAATGTAACAATTACATGACATAGAAGATCAAAAGGTTAGGGGACAGAGAGAGTCTTACAATGGATTCTGCAATTATACGAGGTTGGGAAAGAGGGCGAAGCAGAAGGTGGACACAGTTGCACAAGAACATGGCTAAGAAGAAACCTAAGAGGTAAACAGACATAGATGCAATTCTAATGGTAATCTGATTCTGGCATTCCACTTTCGTGTCGTTCTTCTTTAAGAAATCCATTTCTTTCTTCTTATCCTTTTGCAGATAAAATCTTCTAATCTCTGTTGGATTTAGTTCAATTAGTAGATCAATCAAATTCTTTCCCAATCGACATACACATTCGCAGAAAGAGAACAATGAATGCAGAGCTACGTACTATATTGAAAAGAACATTCCTCAAGAGGCGGGGGTCCTCTTACTCCCACTCTTTAACTAATCACGTGGGTTCAGGCGGTTAAAATGTCTCCTAATTACTAGCAAGTAGCAAATGCAACCATCTTATTTTCTTAATATATGAAAAAACCTTAACAACCTTTGGAAGATTTCTTATATATAGATGTCACGATAAATAAGTCCTATGACAATTTAGTTATTATATAGAGCTACTAACAAAAGGTCAATTGCTAGAGCTAAGCTTATTTGGTTTTCAATGTTAGTCCTAGATTATTGGTAGAATACTTAAAGAGTCCCCAAAAGTTGACACAAATTTTCATTTCAACCACTCAATTAAGTTCATGACTTACTTGACTCCTTAAGCTTTACCAGCTCTATTAAGTAGCTATTTTTTACTTCTCGCAATAGTATTGCGACGCGAGGGTACCGTTTGGAAACTTAGGTATAAATATAAAATCCACATAACTGCATGAAGATCTTATTAGAATTTAATATTTTACAACTTTAGCATCCATCACTTATACATTAATTTTCACGTCAATGAATGATTAACCAGACTAAACAATAAATGGAATAAATATCATTCATTCTATTCTATTGTAAAGATACTGAAAATAAGATTAAAATCATCGATAATATGGTCTTAATTAATATTAATTTATCCACAACGAGCTATTGCTAACAATATGGATAAATTAACATGCAATTATATCTATATAAGATAACTATGAATACATAAAACAAAACCACGATTATAATAGTTGAATTACTAGAGAAGTACTGAAGAAGTAGATCTATTGGCCCTATTAATTGACACCAGAGGTCAGTCTTGGAACCTTGATTTAAAATGGGAAAGAGCTAGCCATGGAATTATTAGATTGCCTAGCGTAGGAACCATACGAAGAGCTTTCCCGATCTCCACGAGGAACCAAGGCACTTCCAAGGGTGCGAAATGGATATTCAATACCATGCACCATTTGTTGGTGTTGCGCCTCTCTTTCGCATATCTTCTTTTTTCATTCCAAGGCCTCCATCATTTGTTGAAGTTGAAAAATTTTGACTTCTTCCATTGGAGCTTCCCACCGACACTGGCTCGAACCAGTAGCCCTCCTTATATCTTGTAAGGTTTTTCCGCGGCTTCTCTCCATTTGCAACATTCCCTCTTTCTTAGTCACCTCCGTATTGATCTCGCGAACACTAGCATTTCGATGAGTCTCAATGAGCTGGTACTATTGGGTGGAGTAGGGTCCCTTGCAAGGAACCTATCCACAACTGAATCCACATAGGATGGCCAAACGAGTAAACTTTGTTGTTAGGGGAAAAAGCCACCATTCCAACTTCAGCACCAGATAATGTACACAGTTCACTAGCCTTCTTGAAGAGACCAGTGCATCATAGAGAAAGCCACTTGTAAGTTGCTCTCATTTTGCATTTTCACCATGTAAATTTTTTGGCGACCATTACTCTTTCTTGCCATGGCTAAACGTATGATTTGAGAAACTAAGAGAAATGTGATTTTGGGTCTCAACACTAAGAGTTTATTTATAGTGGTAAATGATCTCATTGTTTGACGGAAATGAATTCAAATTTACTAGGGAATACAGAAATTTATGTTAATTCCTCTTTCAGAAGTCTATTATACTTGATGAGATCATTTTACCACCATTAATTTTATTTGAGAAAAAGTTGAAAAACTGTAATTAAATATAGAGTACTTTCTCCGGTTCACTTTATTTAACTTTTTGGTTGTTTTCACACATTTTAAAAAATTTATATTTTAGTATTAATTAACAATAAAATTGACCATATTAACCTTAATTTGTTCATTGACAATACAAATAAATATTCCTAGGCTCTTTACCAAGGACAACTTTGAAGAAAAAAAAATTAATTCCTTCTTGATATCTAAAAAATCAAATACTATGGAACAAAAAAAAAGGACAAAAATATCACTTAAAGTGGATACGAGGGAGAGGGTGGAAAATTTTTTGCTGTGCCGTTCTTTTATGGTATAATTTTTTGTAACTTCAGACGTAAATGTTGGTAATTTATAACGTAAACAAGATTTTTCCTATAGTGCATGTACATTCTAAATTTCCTTTAGTTCTATATATGGTTATTTTATTTTGAAGTCTTGCTTAGCTAAAGACTTCCATTATCTATATCTATATCTTTCTATATCACTATTATTATAAAAGTATAAATATAATGTTAGAAGATTAAAATATTCTTATAATATTAAACATAATAACTTATAATGAAAGGACATAACTGGAATACTACACACTAGCCATATAATCCTATTAATTTTAGGACATACCTCTTAAACCCTACGCATAAACAATACACGTTAGTCATGTAATCTTATTACTTTTAAAAATCCTATTAGTATTAATTTTCAGACATGTCTTATTTTTCATATTACACGTTAGCCATAACTTGATCTTCTTTTCTATTTCTATCTGAACTACATTCCTGATTTAGTTTGACATTGTATTATTTGAATCCATTTAGAAAAAGAAGAAGTTATACACTTCTATTAAAAAAAAGCTACTATTCCACATTCTACATCATAAATGTTTTAACGAGTATTAGCTTTTAGTTTTGGTGCTACTGACGAAAGAAAATAATAAAATTCTGTAAACTTCACGAAATGTATTATTTCTTCCGATTATAATAGTTTTTAATTGAATTTATCAGCAAAGTTGTTTAGGTATTTGTTGCTTCCTTACGCACACGCAAGTATACGTGATCGACAAGTAATATAGGACAATGAGTCCGGATTATCGTACCCAAGGGACTTAAGTTACTACTTTATAACAACTAATATCGTTATTTAATCAAGCAAAGATCAAGTTTAGTATATAGTTTATTCTAAATTGTAATTCTAATTCAAATCTAGAAATTGCAAAGAACAAATATGTATTTTGTAATCAATAAAACAAAGATTCCAGGGTTGTGATTATATTCCCAATCCTATTGCGTTCTAATTGACTTATCGTTCATATAGTTAATGTAAGATTGCTAATTAATCGATAATGATACTCATAGCCTTCTTCCGAAGTACTATTCGCCTATTCCTAACAAGATTAATGCCTATATTCCTATGGAATTAATCTAGCAAGAATGCATGAAGAACACGATTCTATAATTAAGCATGGTGATTAAGTATATTCCTATCCTAACCACGAATCCGCTCTTTTTAACAAAGTTAAGAACATGCTTCCTTCAATCCTTATTCTAATCTAGACTTGGTTTTCCCAAACATAGCATAGATAATTGATAGAACTTAATTGGTGGCCAAAACAATTAAGAAATTAAGCATAGAATTGAAGAAACAATCTTATCCACATTAACTATTAAAACGAATCCGTCAACTTAGAAACACAATATTCATGGCTAATCACAACCCCAGAACAAGGGGTGATTAGCCACTCATGTTCAACAAAAACAATTAACTAAAGAAGAAAACTAAAATAGAGATACTAGTTTTGATTGATGAACTGAGAATTTGATGATGTTGTTGATGTTCCTAGCCTCCCTTTTTGCTCCAAAATCACGTTCTTCCCCTTCAAAATTGGTTTAGGGATGTTTATATAGGAGTTGGGAAGGTTTTGGGTCGGTTTAGGGGTCTTCTAGACGAAGTAGGAGACAATTTCCGGAATCAGTCCCCTGGGGGGCGCTGGGCGCTGTCCAGGGGACTGGAGGCAGTGCCCTTCTCCTTTGATTCTGTCTCCAGCGCCACAGGCAGCGCTGGGCGCTGGCCTGTGGCCTGGTTCCCTCTTTTGTGCTCTTTTCTCCTTGTTTTGGCTTGCTTTCTCCCCCGATTTCGTCCCCGATTGTTATAGTCTTGTTCCTACACATAAAACACATTATATTAACATGAATCGATATGATTTAACATCCAAATCCAAACAATCAAGAGTTAAAAGATAGGATAAGTTATATTAATTTAGTACTTTTACACCCATTATCAGTATTATTTCTTTCGATTATTATACTTTTCAATCGAACTTATCAACCAAGTTATTTTTCTTTAGCTTATGTTTTCACATCTTATTTCTACAATTAAAAATCAACAATACGTGTAAATTACTTATCGACCAAATTATTTTGCAAAGATTTATTTAAGGTGATTCATATAAATAGTTATTGGATTTATATATGAAAAATAGTTATGCTTCTATATGCCAGAAAGTTTATCCTGCTATTGAAATGCTGAACAGATGCATGAAATTGGAGCTATTCTTGCTATTGAAATTGACAAAGAAGTGATAAAAATGAAGAACACAACCAATATGACGAGAAGAGATGACGACGAAAAAGTATACCCTCATTCAATAACAATTAATAAAAGAATCAAACTAGAAAATAATTAGAGATTTATTGCTATTATGTCATTTGAAGATATTTTCGATTGTCTCCCATATCTTAGCATTTATAATTTTTCCTAACTAGATTTTAGTTTAATTTTATAAATATGCAACTCGTGCAAGAATAACAGTTAATCCTATAGGGCATAGGCAAGGATGTTGAGAATATGATTACCTAAATTTAATCAGGGTCGAGATGATAATGTCACCTCATAATGAAGAAAGATTATTAAAAAAAGGCTACACAAGTGTCTGAACAAGATTTAAATGTACAATCAAAGAAAATCCTTAAGAAGAGCAACATTTCAAGACTATATTGTAAATAGTCGATTCTCGTAGAGCTTCTTCTTCTTTATAGATAGTGACGAAGCCGAAAAATATTCATACATTATGCATTACTTGTAAATATCAGATCAAGGGACATTATATTATTACACTACTAAAAATCAGGTAAAAAGCGACCGAAAAAAGCGACCAAAGTTGGTCCCTATCAGCCCAAAAGCGACCAAAAAGCGACCACAATGGTCTGGTCAGTATTCAGGTGGTCACTCATGGTTAGCGACCAACTTTGGTCGCCCACTGAAAAATTCAAAAAATTAAAATCTGAACTAAGCGACCAAAGTTGGTCGCTCATGGAAAAATAAATAAAATTAAAATACTAAATAAGCGACCAACTTTGGTCGCTTATTTAGTAATTTAATTTTCTGTATTTTTCTATAAGCGACCAACTATGGTCGCTTATGGAAAAAATACAGAAAATTAAAATACTAAATAAGCGACCAAAGTTGGTCGCTTATGTAGTATTTTAATTTTATTTATTTTATAGAAGCGACCAACTTTGGTCGCTATTTTGCTGAATCAATTTTTTTTCCAGCAAAATAGCGACCAATTGGCGACCAAAGTTGGTCGCTATTTGTGGTATATTTTTTCCAGAAACTGCCTGTTTTGGCAGCTATACCACCTGCCAGTTTTACCAAATTCTTAAAAGAAGCATTTTTTGCCACTAAAACAACAACAATAACAAGAACAACTACAATAAACAACAACGAGAATAACAACTACAATAAACAACACATTAAACAACAACATTAAACAACAATAAGGTTTGAGGTTCAAATGAACTTATACATTATATAAGTTGTTATTACAATTTAACGATTACTAATGTCTACATCGTCATCGTCATCGCCGGATGAAGTGTCATCATATTCCACACCATCCGGCGATGATTCACGTGACCGGAGAATTGGAAAAGAGCCAGAAGCCAAGTGAGATTTGATCTGGTTTCGTAGAGCAGCATACTGAGCATCTCTACGTTTATCTTTCTTCTTCTCTCTTTCTTCTCTCTCCTTCTCTCTTTGCTTGGCAGCTTCTAGCTCGGATGTGAGCTTTTCTACATGGGCCCGCATTGAGGCGAGAGTATCCCCATCAAGCGACTCCCCTCCGGATGAACTGCCTATTTCGTGCATTCCACACCTATAGCGGTAGAATTGCTTAGTGGGAAGCCCGTATACCCTCCCCCCTTTTGGACCGCCAGCCGCCTGCGTCCATAGTCTCTCAGCATCCTCGTCCGATGGTTGGACTGTTTCGCCCGATGAAGATGCTGGCTGGCTGCGTGCAAACTCTTCCAACTCAGCTGTGAAGCGACTCTATAAGAAAAAATAAATTAGTATTCAAAGCTTATATAAAACTAAATCAAAGTACTTAATAAAAATTGAAAACTTACATGTACAGCCGAGGCTCGGTCCTCAACCCACCTTTCTTCGTCCGAATCTTTCTTCTTCTTGACAGTATGAGTTTCCTTGAATAACTCATCTTGCCTGACCGGACGNAGTTATCCATATCCTTCCCATAAAGTTCAATTAATCTCATAACTTCAATCACATTCAACACCCCAATTGTCATCACCCAACCTCAAACGCCGACTTACCACATAAAGCTACTTCAATTCATATACTTACCCAACAAGACAGTGCATACATTACCAATTGTTCATGAAATCATGTGCCTCACCAATATATGAAGAGTGAATGTTTATATATGAATGGAAATCACAAAATTTGCATAACAACTCTCACTCTCACAAAGAACTCATATGCATCCCATATAGTACCATAAGCTTGCCCGTAGTGTAGACTTCCACTAATTGAGTTAGTCAAATCTAAGATCAAGCAGGACTTTATCGGGTTGTAATGTAGGCTAGGGGACGGGTAAGGTGTATTTGGGAATAGTGACTAGTCCTCCTAAGCACTTAATACACTACACTCAATATTCAAACACTTCTTTTTCTTCCAATTCTTAAACTTGTCTCACATACATAGCCCTTTCCTTTTCAATCACTTAGCATACTACAATAGGAGGTGAATTTTTCATCTCTTTTCCACTAAAGTTTTTTTTTCTTTTCTTTTTCTTTCTTTTCATCAAACAATTTCTTTCCTTCTTATTTTTCATCCTCCATCCACATTATTCATTCACTAGTGATTTTTTCTTTCAATTTAACTTCTCATAGCCAACAAGTTCTTTCATGGTTCCATTCTTTTTTTCTTCACAAGATCATCCTTCTAACCACCATTACTACTTCTAGCGACTAAGTGCTTTCGGAGGTAAGGGTTCAAATAAAGCTCAATTCAAGAACAAAATAAAAGGAATAGCTTATAATGTAGGTACCAAAAGAAGAAGGCTTATAGGCTAAAAAGGGCTAACAATGGACAAATTTATATTCGATGCGACAAGCACATCCAAAATCAAACAAAGAAGTGCCTATATCATTTCTTAGATTATTCCAACTTACAATTTCGCTTTAGTTAACACACGGGGCAAGTTCTAGACTATATAAGATAACATTGAGAATCAAAAACCTTACTCGCACAATGCACATGATTCACTTACAACGGTTTTGTTCACGTGTCGAGTTGAGCAAGCATATACAATTGAAACAATTAAGCAATAACGCACTAGATGTTTAAGCAAGTCAACTATTGAGATGGGGCGTCACAAATTGGGCTGTTTTCTTTCCTCTTTTAACTTAACTTAATGGGAATTGGATCATATGGTCACAACTTATTGTACTAGCATTAACCGTC
>MCJB01025081.1:36638-120394 GCA_002018475.1 Nicotiana obtusifolia | reverse complement strand
CCCCCCCCCCCAAAAAAAAAAAAAAACAAAACATTATACTAGAGATCAAGTAGTATGCTTATCAGTTAAAAGTTTATCATCCAAATAGTTGTGGGGTTTGTATACTATATAGCAAAATATTCTAAATTAGTAAGCATAATGGTTTATCTAAATAGGAGCTGAAGGATTGTGATTAGGGGTGTCCAAACCGAATCGAAAAACCTCACCAAATCGAAAAGTCAAACTAAATTGATTTAAAAATCCAATTAGGTTTGGTTTGTTTGGTTTGGTATTAAGTTAAAAAACCAACACCAACATGACATATACATATATAATTTATATATAAACTTTTAAGATTTTATATAGAATTATTTTTAGAAAATATCCAGAAATATTTGAGATTCTCTCATGGGATGTAATATTTAATAGAACTATGAAGTGCATCCATATTTATTTACGTTAAATAATGAATTGTATCATCATTTTCTTATCAAGTGTTATTAAAATGCACCAATCTCTTTGTTATTTAATATTCATATGTCAAAATTTATTTATTTATTTTTTTACCTTTTTCGAATTTGAAATGGCAGTTCGATAATTTTAAAATTAATTAGAACATAACATTATTCAGGTTTCATATTGATTTTATGCTGCGTACAATAGACCCTTGTAGTCCAGCCCTTCCCCGAACACCGCGCATAGCAAGAGCTTAGTGCGCCAGGCTGCTCTTTTTTTAAAATTGATTTTATGATTAATTATTAAATTTGGTTAACCTTGAAAACATACATTATCGAAAAATTATTGTTAGACGACTAAGAAAATAACTATCATGTGTTACTAAAAAAATTATCCTAGAAGAACATTTTAATAGATCATATATTTGCCAGTTTTTTTAATTTTTACTAAATATATATTCACTTATCAAAACTTTATCTATAATTTAACGAAGTAAGATTGAAATATTATTCATTTAATAAAAAAAAACCCGACAACCCGAAAAAGCAAACCAAACCAAACCGATATAGTTGATTTGGTTTGGTTTTGATAAAAATCGAACCAACCCGGTCCATGTACACCCCTAATTGTGATATATTGATTTTCGTTTTTTTCATGTATATTGTCTTAATTTTTACTATCAATGTTATTTTATATGTATGTCTGTATATGTGTTTGAGTAGTATATGTGAATTTGCTTTTAGGGCTGATTTATTTATATTAAAACTTTATTTGTAAGATGAACCTTGAAAGAACACTTTATATTTGCTCAATGTCATCATTGGAACTCCAATGAGTATTATTCTTTGAATCTTAATTTTTGGTTTGTTATTTATCTATTCACTTAACGTTTTTATAGTATGCGTAATGATCATTCCTTGGATTATAACTCGATGGTTAAAGTTGGATTCTTGAAGATAATATTCTCATACCATGATGAATATTGAATTGCTTCTGTACGTTTTATTTGTCAAATACATTCTTATTGCCTTATTTTCTTCCAGAAAGTTGAACTCATTCTTTCTTCGTTCTACTTTTATTTGGACAGAGGATGAAACTTTTTGTTTCAAGTTTTATATAGCACAAAGTGAGGTGATTGCTTCGATGAGCAATTTTTTTATTTTAAAATTTTAATTGATTTAAACTTTAAACTCTTTATTTTTGACTCATTCTTTAGCTTTATAGAGGTAATTTGATTTTATTCATCACATGAATTCTCTCTATATAATTTATTTTATGTATCTACCTCAACGAAGAATAAATTATCCCATAATTATTTCATGCTTTTGTTATTTTATTTAAAAAAATTAGTTTCTTTCAACAAAAGTGACAGAGCTTAATGAAATACCCATGGAGAAATCTTTGGTTACATTACCTAATTATATTCTTTAATAATAGGTTGTATCAGCCATTGACGTGCTCTAAATCGTATTTATTTAAGTAGCAGAACTCTTTCATGCTCCATCAGTTTCCTTCAATAATAAAAATGGTCTGTTTTTACCATTAGTATTATGAGACTATCATACCTCTATCCATTTTTTAAATTTTAATTCTTGTAGATGTATAGAATACGTAAAATAATCAGAAATCTTTTCTCCCATTTAAACTAATTAGCAAATTGATGATGCATGTCCAGTAATTTATAAGAAATAATTTCCCTATCACTAAGTTAATAAAAAAGACTACAAAAGTAAATTGATAATTGCGGGGTACATAGTTTTATGTTTTTCCTTTTGTCAGTCTAAAGGTTGTTCATCTATTTTTGTTACTATGCTTTGAATAAAGAGATTTCTGGAAAAAATATATATAATCTACTATTTTTTGTGTTCCTTAATTGCAGACCACATATATAAAAGTATAAATATAATATTGATGGATAAAAATATCCATTTTACATTATTCTTAACGTAAATTTGTAGTTTATTCTGTTAAAATAATATTGATCAAATTCTAACAAAATATTACTTTTGGTTGAAATAGACTTCTTACTGAAAAATTAGGTTACCCGTGAGTTGGGTCTTCAGGGAGAGTTTTCTTTAGCTTATTTTATGTTTTATTTATTTATTGTTTTTATTTTGGCAAGCAAACAATAATCTGATAGCTAAAACAATAAAACAATCTAAGAAAATATACTAAAATAAAATAAACTATTATTCCTATCAAGTCAAATTGTAACCAACTAATTGTTTATTATAATTGGTAAACAACTAAGATTTTATTCTTCGAAAGCTAAATTATCTTTTATATATATATATACACGTAGGATAAATTGTAATATCTAAATCTTTAAATGACTAATAATAGAGTTTTTAAAAAATTTATAATAGTTTTATTTCATTAAAGATGCAATTTCATATTGAATAAAATCGTAATATTTCATATTTTACTCATTACTTTGGAATTTTAATTCAACTAATAATCAACTACAAATTATTATTTTGAGTACAATTTTGATTTTTAGAATAAAAATGAAAATACAAAACATTTCCTAAGCAAACATGACAACTTTGAAACGTGCCAGTGTTGTTTTAGATTTAAGAGACTATCTTTTTCTTTTTTCTTTTAATTGGGGAAACGAAATTAGAGGTAACTCTCCCCTAGGGTTATCTTACTTTTTTTCTTTTGGATAGTGTCTCGAGATGTTTAGACAATTGGTAAATTTACCTAGAGAATATGAGATTGTTAGTAAACACATTACAAAGAAAAAGGGAAAAATCAATTACTCATATAATTTTTTAAGTTATTTAAAACACCAATAAATAAATAATTTTAAGGAAAAAAAGGAAAAGATGGAAACTACAAAATGAGAAATCATTTCTAGATTAACCAAGACCATTCAGATAAAGTGAAATATTCTATATTAGTTTTTCATTATAAGATCTTGAAAGATTATTTTAATACAGGCAGAAAAACATAAAAATCTTGAGATTGAATAAGCAATTGGATAAAATATTTATAATCACCAGCCAAATTTATTATATTACTTATTAAATAACAAATATGTAATTCTAACAATATATATATATATACTTAATATAATACTGAAAAATAAAAATTACACATTATTTGACTCACGTATCCTCGGCTGAAGATATATATAAAAAAAATTTATCTCTATTTGGTTAAATAAGATTCCTCTTCATTTAAAGACTTACTTACTATTAATGAAAGAAAGTTTCAAAAAATTTAAATAAGCTATAAATGAAAGAAGGTTACTAGAATCAGATA
Source organism: Nicotiana obtusifolia (assembly GCA_002018475.1). Classification (NCBI taxonomy): domain Eukaryota; kingdom Viridiplantae; phylum Streptophyta; class Magnoliopsida; order Solanales; family Solanaceae; genus Nicotiana; species Nicotiana obtusifolia. The sequence continues at coordinate 116,692 of MCJB01025081.1, read as the reverse complement.
ATAACATTTTAAAATACTTAAGTGAGGTAGGCCTAGATCTTGAAAATACTCTAAGCTCTTCGAAATGTATTTACAACTATATTCATGCAGTAATTTAGCTGATAGAAAATAGGCATATAAACGCAGCGGAAGCAAGCACCCAAGATCATATTCTCACATGTAAACTAGACAAATATAATTAAATACAAGATTGTAACACTAACCTTTTGAAGCTCTTGCACAAGTCTTCAATTGCGTCCGTGCTCTCCAGGTCTACGATCTTCTGTTGTGTATCCTGAAGTTCTATGAACGTAATACTTGAATGGCAAGTATTCGGCTAAAGAATGAATAATCCTTAGGGTTGAATAGCTTTCTTTATATACACACGTTTTTTAGGGTAAGCCCTAGCCAAAAACGTGTAGCATTCTCCTAACCCATCAATGATACTATTTTTCCTTTTAATTTCCTTGTTCTAGAATATTCAAGCACAGCAGGGACCACAGATTTAATAACGAGGCTTCCTATTGTGGTATTAATTCGGAATATGAATGAATTAATCCTACCACAATAAATTATAATTTATTCCACTAGAAAACTGTAATTGCACTCCTCTGTTTAATTTCGAAATCATTCATTAAAAACTTATTTAACTCCTCATATTAAGATTACAGACACCAATCAAATAAATTAAATTACTGATAATTTAATTCATCGACTAATTTAATCCTTTATACTTCCGCTTAACTTATTTCATGTGACGGATACAAAATCCACCTGCAGAGTTTTCACATGAAAACTTATAAGCATTCATAAAAGGGTACTGTGTTCATCCTATAATAATTTTACCATTCAGAGTGACAGTCAAAGGCCTATGCACCCAATTGAGACTACTAATGGGTATCATCAATCTCAAGGTCAAGACACGGATTCTATCAACTAATTGTTATTTCACAAATGTACTTTGCCATTATCCAATTTACCAGGTACAGCTCGCAGCTGAGTCGTACCTTTTAATAAATCAAAATAATGAACGAAGCACATTGATGATAACAATCATATCAAGATTAAGAGTATAAGAACATTCAATGAGCTAGAGAGGTAGTTTTATATATTCAGCACAAAAACACTTATCTCTATCTGGTCCGTCCAATACACAAAAATGTACTAGCATAAGAAGTTGGAATTGAACCATTCCCATAATCAAGATAGATTATATTTTAATCTTATGCTACAATCATCAAGATACTTTGCCCAGTTTCATCTTTAATTGTGAACATTAACTTTATAACTTATAAGAACCGACAATTTAATCTTCCGCGCATGAGCTAAAGCTCCATACACTAAATCGTCTACTATATAAGTAAAGGGCATACATATAAACAAATGATCTATTTAAATTAAGACTTCATTGAATTGAATAAATAAATAAATAATTATTCCCAAAAAAAAAAAACATAATACTATAATCAAACCGCATGGTTAATAGTATATCCTAACACTAGCAGACTTTAGAAAGTTATGATAACATATTATGAATGCATATCAGACGACTTTAGAATTTAGAAGAATAAATGACAATTCATCTTATATTTATTTATTTTTAGAGAGTACGAGTAAGTTGTGTAAACGAATATGATGCACCTAATCTTTGTCAAAAGCCTAGATGATAATATTTCATCAAAATAGAGAAATAATTGAGAAAAAATCCATAAAAGTTTATGTGAAAAATTTCGATGGATTAATAAAAAGAACTAAATTCTCATCAAGAGCAAGTTTTCAATATAATATTAAAAAAATTAACTATGACAGAGTATGATTGTTTTTTGTCGATAAACTTGAAGGAATAGGAAAATATTCCTATATCGTTCTTTGCATGCAAAATAAGGAGGTATAATGGCGTTAGCAATGTCAATAAGTGGTGTAACAGAAGCGATTTTACCAATGATTGTATGACTCATTCAAAATTTAGCATACCTTTTTAAATAACTGAGACAACTGTCATAAATAAAAAAAAAGTAAAATGATGCTACTAAATTAACAAGAAACACAAAATTAATAATCTGGGGTGAAGCATTTATGATGAACCGTCAAACAATAAAAAAAGTTGTCATGCGGTTTATAGATATAATGTATGTTGATAAACTATTTGTGCAAGAAAAATAATTTTTGAAGATGATTTCAGTCAACTACGACCAGTAGTTTCAAAATAAATTGGAATAGACTATAAATATTAACTCGATAAATCATAGTTATAGCATCAAGTGGACGGCTCTCAAAAGAAGAAAAAAATGCAAGCAAGAACAACTTCAACATCCAACTTGCTTCAGATAAAAACGAACATACAATTAGAGATGACTTTGTCCTTCTCCAATTAGCCGGTTTAAGTCCAATGGTAATAATAGTGCTGAAGATTACTTAATATACTTCCATTATCAAATAGAAGTACAGGTTCTTCAAAATAAGATTGAGGAGCTATATTAACTAGCAAAAATAAATATATTAATTAACCAAATAAGATGTTGATTGCCACTCTTTCTGCTTGTACGTAAGTCTTTAAAAATTTTAAATTGTGTACTTTCATATAAATATTTAAAGATCTACGTGCAACGCATGTATATAAAAACTAATACTATATTAAAAGCACGAAGGACTTTAGCAAAATGACATTCGCATTTTTTACCCTTTAAAAATAAAGTTAATGTCACCCATTTTTCTTAGCGCGAGATTTTTACTAAACCTTTTAAATAAATAAAAGATCTAATAAAAACTCGAAAAAAAAGATTTTTATAGTGACAAAATTAAATTTAGAGTCGCCACCTGACGATTGATTTCGGTGCGTCAGGCCACCATTTCAGAACTTAGACTCGAAGTCAAGTTCGAACCAGAGATTTAGATAAGGGGGTTCATTTGACTCGGGGAGAAGGTGTTAGGCATTCCCCGAGTCCCGTGAAAAATCACGGTTGCATACTCAATTTAATTGGCTTTTAGAATATTTGAATTGAGATAAAACAAACACAGAAGAAAACAAACACACACGAGGTTCGAGGTTGTTCCCGCCTAATAAAAGAAAAAGAAAACTAAAACTAAAATACTACGAGTTTTGCTTTAGGCCTCCAAATACAAGTACTTCAGGGCATTCCCCGGAATATAATATACATAAATCCTTCGGGGCATTCCCCGGACAAATTTAACTAAGGGAGACGACCTCAAACCTCAAAAACAGAAAAACTAATAAAACATCCTAATATTGCCTACCCAAGTGTGGTCGGCCTAAACACGCCACTATCGAATAACTATCAAAGCAAAATGATTAACACTATATACACTCAACCGTTCATCCTTAATGTCCAACCCCTCCCACGGCCCAATTCGCCAGAAAACATAAGCCATAGAGTTTATGCATAAACATTACACAATAATCTTATTCGTCGTTTGAAAATGCTAACTCACAAAGCAGTGAATTTCAGTAACCTTCAACGTTATAATGTTATTTTCATCGTTGATCATTTGGAGTTTTGGGACAGGCAGTTGGTTCAAACAAATTTGTTAATCCAATTAGACCAATTCCATTCACGTTGATTTTCTGATTCCTAGATCTCAATACGAGTTCTATGATTTATGCAAGAAAATGCTCAGAAACATAATTTTTCAAAATTGACCAGAACTAAAAAAATCACAACTATATCCGAATGCAGCAATAAGAGGCCAATCAGAAGACAGAACAGTTTTTGTCATCATCAAACAAAAATGACATCTCAATTGCATAGTGACATCAAACAGTAGAAACAACTTCATTTTTCCGAATCGAAAAGTAGTGAAGAAAGCTCATTCATTCAGCAAGGAGAGACAAATCCCTTTAAAGCATACGCAACAAACAAATGCAAGGAATCCGAGCAAATAGACATAGTCATGGAATCAATAAAAAACTAAAGCTTCATTTACATATTGAAAGAGAGTTACAGATGTTGTTTTCGACGTACCTCACAAGAAGCGATAGCGACCAAATCGGAACGGCGACGCGAGACAGTAACAGTGACCGGCAACAAACAATCACAGCTTCTCTTGCCACTCTAAGAAAATCAGTCGAGTTTTTTGTTGTTTCTTAGTTTCCCTTTTTTGTACTGTTTTTTTTTTGTTGTTTCCGCTATGAACGAATCCTCTCCTCTCTCAATGTTTCAACCTATTCTCTGTTTTTGTCTTTCTTTTCTTCTCCCTTTTTCCGAAATTTTTCTGTTTATTTTCTCCTCTGTTTCCGTTTCTTCCCCTTTGTTTTACTGTTTTTTCCTTAGTCTTTTTAGCTCCCCTTTTTACTCTATCAACTTACTCCTTTCGACCTTCACTCCCCTTTCTCTGTTTTTCCGTTTTCTCCTCCTCTTTCTTCCTTTTTTTTTTTTAGATACCCCCAAAACTCCAGAATATATAGTCCCTTCTTCCACTCCTTTTTTCAAAACCAAACCCCCAAATAAAACGAAAAAAACAGAAGAAAAAAAGAAATTCCCCCCGAAAACCTCCCCCTCGAGAATCTTCCAAATCCTTTTGAAACCAAATCGGGACAGATGGAAGGTGTGGATCGACTGAGAATCGATCCACGGTCCCCATTCGACCCGAAAATGGTCCCTAAATGCAAGAAACACTCGAATGCAAAATATTTTTTGTCAGAGTTTGTTAGAGCTGGGGTACGTGGGGAGAAGGGGGGACCATGGACGAGTTGGGGTTTCAACTCGTCCGATTTTGGGCGAGTTTGGTGGCGGAAATCGGCGGGGAAGGGGGCTAGACAGTGGGGCGCGGCGGAAGGGAGGGGGAGTTATTAGGTTTAGGGTTTAGTTAAAGATGATTTTATATTTAGTGGGGAATAGTTCATGGCCGTTGATCTCCTTGATCTCAACGGCCTGGATTAAATGTGAAACAAAAGGGATTGTTTGGGCTAATGGGGTAATTGGGCCGCCGGTTAGTTAAGGGTAAATGGGCCAGATCCGATTTCTCTTTTATATTCTTTCTTTTTTCCATAATTAGTTTAAAAGACCCATTTTATTTAAGGCTATCTTTTAATTTTAGAAAACAAAAGACCTAGTGACTAAAAGTCCTAGTTTCATAAAAATGTGAAACTACACAAAATTAACTACTCATGAAATTAACACCATGCTAAATTAACATTAAAATTAGAAAAATATAGAGATGCACTATTTTTTTGTGATTTTTTTTCAATTTGTAAAACAAACAATTAACTTAAATCCTTAAATGCAAACAAATACTAAATGCCATGCCTATTTCTTAGTATCAATATCTAAGCAATTAAAACTTTATAAGATCCCTAAAATGGCTAATACTAAACTACAAATCATTTTAATAGTTTTGTTTTTTATATAAAGGTAATTCGGGTATGGTAAAAATCACGTGCTCACAGTTAATAGGGGACAAAATTATAATTTAAATTATATTCCTAATATTAAGTATTTCAAAATCAATTAAAATTTTAATTATCAAAATATTCCTTATTTGAACTAGGTAAAAAAGTCCTAAATATTAGGACATTGATATAAAAAACTTTATTTCCTTATAGGTGACTTTAATTTTCTGAACATGAAACATAGTGATGGTCGTTCCAAGTTTTTGTCCATTTCCTTTCTTACTTTGTTATAGATAATTTAATTATTTTAGAATAAATTAATTAGATGATTAATAAATTTATTCGTTAAAAAACTTAATACAACTATAAACGATAAATACACCACACCTTTTACCACATGCTAATTATCCGTCAGTTAGGTTTTTTCCATCCTATGTAGTTCAATTTGTGTCTTCTATTCCTAATCATACAAAAATATATATAGTTATATTTAGAGTTACAGAAGTACATATATTGAGTTGCATATTTCTTCCTTTTCTATTAGCTCAAAAACTCTTATATTATTTTGGAAAAAAAATACACGACACCTTTTATGGCATTTTTCTTAATGTATTAATAATTGTGATATGGCTATGTAGTGTACACTAACAATATAAGTAACTACAATTATTAAAAGTATTTCTTAGTACTTGATGCTTGTCAACTGTATCAATCAGCTAAACCAAACTAACTAACCGTAGCCATTTTATGAAAATAAAAAAAATTAAACTAAGATATTCAAGTAAATTAAAACCAAAGCAAATTTACTTTCAGTAGCTCACAAGCAGAGGCGAATCCAAGATTTAGAAGTTATGGGTGTCAATAATCGATTTGATCAACTCAGGCATCGGTTCGGGTTATTCATCCTTCTTATTTATATAGACAAATAGATCAAACGAAAGGAAATATAATAACTATAAATAATTAACGCAAAGCATAAAACTTCCAACAATATTTTTAATATCATACGCAATCTATTTACAATTATCCTTGACGAGCTTTCATATTTTGAAGACGAAATGACATCATTACTTATATTTGTAAATACATCACGCTCAATGTACCAAATTAAACAATCCCCACATAGGGTTAAGAAATAGACAAGAGGAGCTGAGAACTTTACAATGGTGGGCGTAGAGCAATGACTAGTGAGCAATGAAGGTGTGAAGCATCCGCAGAGGTAAAAGCAGAATAAATGCTAACAGAGAAGCGAGAAGCAGAAGCAGTGGCGTGAAGCAACGAGAAAGGGAACGGGGAAAGTGGCGTAAGGGACTTGGGGAATTGGGGCTTTGTTTTACCGGAGAGTTTTGGAATTGGGATTTGGCAAAGATCCTAAAAAAGGATTTTAACTTTCTATTAGGAGTTTTAATTATAAGAGAATATTCTATAAAGACTACTTTTATTATTATTTTATCTTATTTGTTTATAACAAACAGAAAAGTCAAACATTTAAAATATAGAAGAGTGTGCTGTATAGTGTACTTAATCTCCTTAAATTGCAACTGAATGCAAGCCAAAAAAGTTACTTGCTCCGCTTAGATTCGAACCCTTGCCCTGCTGAAGGAAAAGGTAGTCCTTCGACACCAGCACCTTTGCCACTTTTGTTCTACAGGTGGCAGTTTAGATATACATCCTATTTCTTATACATATATATATATAAAATTTTCTCTGAAATTTGGGGGTGGCGTACCACTCCGAACCGTGTACATTGAAAGTTATTCCTTTTCATTTTCACATGTTTTTCTTCTATGTTCCAAATATATTTCTCGATTTCTTCCTTAAAACTTATAAACGTAATTTTACTTTTTAACAATTTTTAAGACTTATTTCGTATTAAGTACTACCACTCTAATATATGTTACTCCTACTTTAAGAATATACAAAGTGCAATTAACAATGTGCAAGTTTTAGTGACAGATATGAGAAGTAAAGTATTGCACTATCGTTTTATAGTTTTTCTACCTAAAATTTATAATTTTATATCTTTTGAAAACATTCAATTAAACATAATGGTTTCTGAAAAATAAAATGTTCTTATTCTTAGAAAAAGTAGTAAAATTATTAATTTTCAATTGTTCATTAATATTTGTTAAAAAAGTAGCCGAAGAATTAACCAAAGCCCTTTCTCTTTTTCGTTTTCTTATGCTTTGTGGACACATAACGTACAACACGAGAAGGAGCTCAGGAATCTCAAGAAAAAACTACAATAAAAAAGAAAAAGAGGTGTACTCCAGTAGAATAAAACTATTACCGACTTTAATAAATATTGAGAAAATATCTCCTACGCGACTGGTATTACATTTGTGAGACAGAAATACATAAAGGTTAAACAGAAAACCGAGAGGAGGGAAAGATCCAGTTTCTTTGCCTCCCATTCATCTTTCAAATCCGTAAACCCTAATTCTCTTTTGCGACCATGAGCTACTCTAATTACGACTCCAGATATGGTGACTCAGGCTCCTATCGCCAGCGTCGCAGGTACATGTTTATTTGAAGATTCTTGTTATTATTATGTTGTCACATACACTTCGTGATTTATACGTAGGAGTATTATGTTTCTGCATAAACTATACAAGCATAGATAACTCTGTTGGCAATAAAGTTTGAATCTTGTGATTGGGTATTCACTATTTGCTTGTGTTTCTCCAATTGCAGTGACCTAGTGGGTCCACCTCATATATATTCTCGGCCTATGCCTGGTGGAGCTGCGGCTAGCTACGGTCGTGGTGGGCCACTTCCTTATGGCGGTCCTCAAGCACCGCCTGTGGACTCTGGTGCTAGAGGGGGTAGTGGTATGGCTGGATCTGGACCTGTCGGCGGCGGGTTCAATGGGTATCCACCTTTTGAAGGTGGTTTTTCAAGAGGGGCTGGTATGGGCCGGGACAGTGGCTTTGGAGGTGACAGAGTGGCTAATGGTGGTATGGGAGATCGGCCTGGGCGATTTGGTGCGGGGTCAAACAACACTGGAAGTAGGAGTGGTGGGAGAGGAGGTAGGGATTTTGATGGAGGCTACAGTGGTGGACGTGGAAGGTTTAGTTTGGATGGAGGCCGTGGTAGTAGTGGTGGGAGAGGAGGAGGTAGGCATGGGAGCTCGCGAGATGATCTAGACAACCTTACTCTTCCAAAGGTAGACTTTGGAAACCTTATACCCTTCGAGAAGAATTTTTATGTTGAACATCACTCTGTGAGGGCAATGACTGATGAGGATGTTGCCCTTTATCGTGCACGGCGTGAGATTACTGTTGAAGGCCATGATGTCCCTAGGCCAATTCAGATGTTCCATGAGGCCAACTTTCCTGGTATTACTTCTGGAGACCTAAATGTATTGATGACTTTAGCTAAATCTCTTGAAATTTGTCTGATTGAATTAGTGTGCTAGATTATTGCCTCGAGGTTATTTCAAGATTAGGATTTGTTGAGCCAACACCCATCCAATCACAAGGATGGCCAATGGCCTTAAAGGGCAGAGACTTAATAGGGATTGCTGAAACTGGTTCCGGGAAGACTTTGGCATATCTACTGCCAGCTTTGGTCCATGTCCGCGCACAACGGTTGGGTTAGTATCATATTTCCTGTTTGTTTTTGATTGTTTAGACTGGCTTGCTGCTTTTTATTGACTGCCACCATTTTAATCTTTTCTCCCTCACAAATCCAGCACATGGTGATGGCCCAATCGTGCTCGTATTAGCACCAACGAGAGAATTGGCTGTTCAGATTCAAAAAGAAGCTGTCAAATTTGGATCGCATGCCCACATAAGTAGTACTTGCATTTATGGTGGTGCCCCCAAAGGACCTCAAATCCGTGATCTTAAAAGAGGTCAAGCTGTCAAATTTGGATCGCATTACTAACTTGTTTGTTTTGAATCCTTTTTTGCCGAACTGGTTTTAAAACCTGAAACTTCGTATCAGGAGTTGAAATTGTGATTGCAACCCCTGGTCGGTTAATAGATATGCTGGAAGCTCAACATACAAACTTGAAAAGAGTGACTTATCTCGTACTGGACGAGGCTGATCGAATGCTGGATATGGGGTTTGAGCCTCAAATCAGGAAAATAATATCCCAGGCATGCATAATCTTTTTGTTCTTTTTTCCTTCATGATTTTAGTTGCACAACAATCTGTAATTTCGTTCAATATCATTTTGGGCCTTCATCTGTGTTAATACTTCATCATGTTTGTTCACTGTAGTGAAAAGTCAGGATATTATTTTGGGCCATCCTTCAGTCAGGCTGCTACAATTACTCAATTAGCATTATTTATCATGCAAACTGCAATCAGATGAGTGCACTAAGTGGAACTGTCTCTGACAGTTCAGGATGATTATCTTTTTGTTTGACTTAGTCTGCGGTGGTTTATCATTTTTCTGGGGTTGGTATATTAACCCTTTGAGCCATTATATAAAGAGGAAACTGATTTTTTTTGCTCAAATTCTTCATATTGCACTTCAGTTTGTAAATCTTACTAACCATGAATAATATGTGAGAGATAGAGGTTTCTCGACTGAGGTTCTTACATGCTTGATTTTGCTCCTTAAATATGGAAATTTTCCTTATAACTAAATTTCGAGGAGCATTGAAATATTTTAAATTTTGAAGGGGCAAGGGAGATTCTACTTTTTTTTTGTTGATAAATAGGGGTAATGGAGACACACAACACATTCATGTAACTTTTCTTTTCCAAATTATTGAAGAGGTTTTAGTAGTATAGTTATCAATGCACTGGAATTTAGAGGTATTTTGATGGAAGTAGTAAGCGCTGCCGTTTGCTTTAAATTTGGCAATAATTCCTTCGTTTTCTTCCCGGACATTGCCTGGTTGATGGGCTGGCCTCAGATGGCTTTTGGTCTTCTATGGCTATGCGGTGAAAGATGGTTCTTTCATGAGGATATGTTTGTTTCTCCCTATTTGTTTGACTTGCACTAATTTGGTTCTGCTGTTTCTCAAACCCTCTAATTATCTATGTTTTTGTTCAAAATGGGTGGAAAATGTATTCTCTATTTCTTAAATTCGAATCAGAAAGAAATAGCCTCGAATTTCTCGTGCTGTGTGATCATGTATTTTGTCTTGGTGGTATTCTGTTTCGTTATTGGTTGTGCTTGAATTATTGCATGGCAAAGTCCTCTTGGAGAAGCTTAGAGTCTGAGGTTGAAAGTATTTCTTCATGATGCTACAGATTAGACCAGATAGACAAACCTTGTATTGGAGTGCGACTTGGCCCAAAGAGGTTGAAACCCTGGCTAGGCAGTTTCTACGCAATCCCTATAAAGTAAGTAGTGACACCATATTCTTTTTGATAAAGTAAGTAGTGATGCCATATTATAATGCATTGACATTATAGTGTGTTAACATACAAGTGCATCACAAGTAACATCAATGTTTTTAAAGATGTTTTGCAATGTGTTTAAACATGCTTAACTTGTCAGGTCATCATTGGGTCTCCAGACTTGAAAGCAAATCAATCTATAAGGCAAATCGTTGAAGTTGTCACAGATTTAGAGAAGTATAGAAGGTGTGATTTAATATGTTGTTCGATGATTTCCCTCTTCAAACTTGATTGCTCATGGTCATTGTTGTATGATTTCACAGGTTGATTGGGCTTTTGAAAGAAATGATGGATGGAAGCAGAATCCTAATATTTGTAGAGACAAAGAAAGGATGTGATCAAGTGACAAGACAGTTGAGAATGGATGGATGGCCAGCTTTATCTATCCATGGCGATAAAAGCCAGGATGAGAGGGATTGGGTCCTGGCTGAATTCAAAAATGGCAGAAGTCCCATAATGATTGCCACTGATGTTGCTGCACGTGGTCTTGGTAGGATCAATCATGTTTAGGATTACGATTTTTTAGTCTGTCCATTTAGGTCTTTCACACTAGAGGAAACGAGTCTCCGGCTGCTGTCAACTTTCCTGGGTAAGTAATCTGTGGTTCGGGTACATAGGTTTGGGACACACCTAAGGGCACGTTAACCACAATAACAAAAAACAATGTTTTTGTTCACGTGAGCAGGAGAGTATAGGATTTCTCGGAACTGTCAATATCAGAACAATTAGTTGAATTTCAGTATAAGTTTAGTGGGAGCTTAGGTAAACACGTCACACTTTAGGTCCTAAAGTTACAGTTAAAAAAAATACCGCACTTTGGGTTAGCTGAAATTTGATAGGGTTTTTGGTTCATCTGGTGTTCGAGTAATTCGAATGCTAAGTCGCTAACTGCAGTCTCTCAAATTGTCCAAACATATTTCAGTTAATGAGTTCTATTTCTTGATAAAATATTAAATGCAGAAACTTAATAGTAATCCCTTTGTAACGTATTATGTTACCAACTCTTCAGTAATCTAAAAAAATTGGAGGGATCTTTAAATAGGAGAATCTGCTCTCACAGCACTATGATAGTGTAATATGGTAGGGGAATTTGAATGTTTTCACACACTTCTAAAGGAGATGAATCCCTCGTAGAGCTATAAGAATGTCCCCAATGTAAAATTTTTGGTTTAGTAGCACGTCATAACTTCCCTTTTCTGGTCTGCATTGGATAGTTTGGTCACAAGGAAAAGAGAGGTTGGACAGTATTTTGAACTATCCTAATACATTTTTCAAGTTGGAATATATTGAAAATTATAGTGCTGGAAGAGGTTTCTAATCAAGGTCAATGATAAGATTGCCTTGAGTTGCGGTTGTTGGTAAATGCTAAAGTTTTTAGATAGGGATCAATCAGTTTGAGGCAACCTGGGTTTAATAGTAGGTTATAAAGGCTGTATGGAGGGCTATTCTCATTAGTGGAGTTTCTTTATGCGGCCTTCTTAGTTTGTCATACAATTTCAAGTGATGTTTAATGTCTTATGGCATAGCATCCTTATTGAAAAATGTCCAACGTCTGTTGACAAAGCATCACACAAAACATTATAGCTTGTGTTCTTCTGATTTGCCCCTATATCTTATCCTCAAAATAGGAAACCTTCGAGATCTCTTAAAAAAAGAGAACTGATGATGACGCGAAGGTTGCATCGCGTCATTTCCTTAGTAAAATTAGGTGTACAGTTACATATGTGGGCTTACTGGAATTTTTTACATTGTAGTTAGTGGAAATTGGAATTTTAATTCATAATACAGGCACTTGTGAGTATTAATCTTGTCGCCCCATCCTTAGAGCACACAAGTTAATTGCATGGCTGATTGTGTTTCTGGGTACAGTTAGAGAGTTGTTGTGTGGTAATGATACTATAGGGACCTAGTATTATTGCAGCACCCTGCATCTTACCCTGCCAATCAGTGGAGCATTTGAGTATTCAAGCTGAATGAATGGCCAGTTGTTCTTTTCTACATTAGAAAGTTTGGTGGTGGGTATAAAGGGGATACGTGGGCTCTTCGAGCTGAATTGATGTTGGTTTTTAAAAATATTGCCAACTGCCTTTGTGAAAAATAGGTATTAGAAGGAAAATGTGTGAAAATTAGGTGTCAAATGAAGGTGTTAAACTTCATGGTGCAATTAGTGAAGATCCATTTGTTATGTTTTAGGAATTTTAAGCGTAGGGAGGCAGCTTTTGTTGAATTTCCTCGACTTTTTCCACAAAGGGTATGACTCAAGTCATTTTGTCTAAAGTAAAGTTGAGGTTAACGTTGCCCATCCACAGTTATGGAGCTGGTTGTCCTGACAGCCCGGTAGACTCATGCAAGATTATCGTGCCACTGGATTTGATTTTGGAAGTTGTGGTGGAGCTGCTCCTTATCCCTGCCAGGTTAAGGTGGGCACAAGGAATGTGTTATATCTTACATACGATCACTTGGATCTCAGTACTGCAGGGATAAGGTTGCAAGTTATGTTGTACTTTTTTCACCAGTTGGGTGTAACTGGAGTTATTGTTTCATTTTATGCAGATGTTAAGGACATAAAGTGTGTTATCAACTATGATTTCCCTTCAAGTCTTGAGGATTATATTCATAGGATTGGCAGAACTGGACGTGCAGGTGCCACGGGAACTGCATTTACATTTTTCACCCATGCAAATGCCAAGTATACCCGGCAGCTTATTAAGATCCTTCAGCAGGCAGGGCAAATTGTTCCCCCTCAACTTTCTGCACTGGCAGGGTCTACTGCTTCTAGCACTGGAGGTTTCTGTTTAAATACTCAAAACTTTTAAGTCTATTTTTTACGTTGGTCCAACTTGTGAACACGAGAACAAAGATAAGTACTCGATTTATTTGGATTTTGCTTTTCTTGTTGCAGGGAGCAATTTCCGGTCAAGAGGACTAGGTGGCTTTGGAAACCGGGACCAGAAGTCTGGATCCAACGTAATTCCTCTTGGTAGGAGGCCATGGTAGTTACTGTGCTTACTCCAATAGAGGACACTATATACATATAGGACTATGTATACTAGTTTCTAAAATCCATAGGTCTTGGGTTATTGTACTGTGTTCAGCTTAGAACGAAAAATGTTTATTGTTCTTGCTAGCTGATTGATTTAGTTAATTAATGGGGAGATGCTAACCTGTTTCCTTGGTTCTTTATGTAGACATGTTTTAGGAATTTGGTTATGCAAATGGAGTTAACATGGTTTTTTGCAGAAAGAGTAATATTATGCTGTTAGGTCTTCCTTCTAAATTCTTTTGAGGTAGAAATGACGTGTCAAGTATGGGATTTTCTCCTAGCCTTAAAAATCAATATTCACTTCAGTACCAAATATCATACCTAAAATCAGCAAACAAGTAGATAGTATGACGATGTATGGACATGCCAACTGGACAACAATCTTCTGCGCAAAATCAAATCAACTAGAATACTTTTTAAACTCGGTAAGTCGATTGCAAGAAAATCATCACCAACACTTCAAATCACATGATTTCTACTATTTGTAATGAAAAACACAAGATGAAACTTCAACAAAATCCGTATTTATTACTGCGCTGACATATAAGAATATTTTGCTTAATAGCCTTCTTTAAGGTTACATGCACTGGTCGATTACTATATAAGTAGTATGAATCTTAGTATTTCACATACTACAATAATTAGTTTATTTTAGTTTTCGACTGAAAATTGACCCTCAAGAAGAGTAATAGAAAATTCTAATTCGGAAAGAGAAACTCAATTTCAGCAGAAGAAAACACATAAAAATGGAAAACATAACATGGCTAGGATGGGGCAGCAGGCACAGAACTGTCATAACCCAAACTAGCTAAATCTTACGCCAGGCCCAAGCCCAAGCCCAGAAAATTTCTTCCATCTATAAAAATCTGAAACCCTAGACTAATCACACTCCTCTAGGGCTCTTTACCTAGTTCCCCATTCCCTCTCTCGCAGCCGACGAAGAAATGACGACCCGATTCAAGAAGAACAGGAAGAAGCGGGGCCACGTCAGCGCCGGACACGGGCGTGTCGGTAAGCACAGGAAGCATCCAGGTGGTCGTGGTAACGCCGGAGGTATGCACCATCACCGTATCCTTTTCGACAAGTACCATCCTGGTTACTTCGGAAAGGTCGGTATGCGTTACTTCCACAAGCTTCGCAACAAGTTCCATTGCCCAACAATCAACATCGACAATCTCTGGTCACTTGTTCCTCAAGAGGTGAAGGACAAGGCTAAGAGCAGCAACGGCACTGCTCCTTTCATTGATGTTACCCAGTACGGTTACTTTAAGGTTTTGGGTAAAGGTGTTTTGCCCGAAAACCAGGCTGTGGTCGTCAAGGCTAAGCTCATTTCAAAGAATGCTGAGAAGAAGATTAAGGAGGCTGGTGGTGCCGTTGTGCTCACTGCTTAGGTTTGCTTATTCTTAGTAGTTTTTGATGTTATTCATATGGCCGGATCTCGACTAGTTTGGGATTAAGGCGTAGTAGTTACTTTCAGTTTTGTTTTTGATTATTAACGGATGTTTAAACTTGATATTACTGTGTTTTTGTCTTGAATTACATTGGATATTGCTATGCTTTTTCTCTGGTTCAATTGGATGAGATATTACCTTACGAATCGCGTGCCATAGTGCTTAGTGTCATGTTATGCTCATTTTGTGGTTTTATGCCTATTGCCATATCACTTATTTATTTCGGATTGCCATGTTAATGTGGTTTGTGTGCTTTTTGTGACTACTGATTACTGACTGTTCATGTTAGATGCATAAAAGCTTAATGAAGGCGGTATCAATGTTGGATATTGTTGATTATGCAAGTGATTGGTCGGTCTTATGACAAGTTTTTCCTTTGGCAAACAGAAATATGTGTGATACTTCAGGTCATCTTACTTTAGTAGGGTTATAGTCAAGTTTAATCTGGCCTGAGTGGTGTTGATTGAGAAGCATCAACAATGGTGCTTGCTCTAGTGAAGTGTCAGTTGGGAAAAAATATGTAGAGCTCATTTCGTTGGTTGAAGAAAGCAGAATTGGTATGAGCCTGTAACTGAGTTGTCTGATAATGCTTTGCTGATAATCATTTTGTATGCTGTAAAAGCATTGTTGGTTGCAACACAATTTCTGTTGCTCATTCTTCACCTGCGGCTACTTTTTATGGATGATACTAGAATTCTGTTAGCTCCTTTATATACCAAGAGTACTTGAGGTAGTTAATTGAGGAATGACTTTGGGAAATAAAATTACATTTTACAAAACGTAGATTTATTTTGTATATTCTTTTCATTGATACCAAGTGCAGTTATGGCGGTTAAAAGGGTGATTTTGAATACTAAAGTTGGACCACTGCTTTTCATTTCTGGTAAATGACAAAATGTGCTAGATTAGACATCATAACCTGCTCAATCTGTTATCGAACTGTGCTTTTGTGTCCTCTTCCGTTCCCCTTTCTCTGGAAAATGTCCTATGACCATTCAATCAGTGTCTTAATTTCATGTCTTTAAACGTCTAATTTTGGTGTCTTGCCCGCACTTGTTAAAGGTCTGTATTTGTATAAATTGCACGAGGGGGTGCATCTTGTAAGACATTGAAATCTGTATATGAAATGTGATGTCTGATTGAATTGTAGGTTTTGAGAATATTTAGATTATGCTGTGTGAGTGCACTCAAGATAAGTGGTCACTGAACTCGGAATGGCTTTGAGAGATTAATGTTCAAATTCAGCAGAAATAAAAATGTCAGGTGATTTTTGTCTAGATGTGTTGCAATATTAACTGTGAAGTATGTCTTTTGAAGTTATGCAATTTTTGTTCTACAATTAGTCTGCTACATGATCTGTGCTTTGAATTTAAGAATTTAGTTTATAAAATGAGGATAAACATCTGCTGTGATAATGTTGAATGGGTCTTTAGTAGTGCGAAACTTTATCCGCACAGGGTGCAGGAATAGGCAATTACCCACCATCTATTATATATATCGTTTGAATGCAGTAGAAAATTTTCTTTAGGCAGAATACATAGACTCACAAAAATTCCACTTGAATACCTCAACTAAGTCATTTGCACCGGAACACTTTTACTCTACCTTTGCTGCACCATTTTAACACGTCTGACTTGAGCTTATAAAAAATTTTTGCGTGTTATTTTGCGCTGCCAGCATGGATAATCTAACCAATTAAAACTTTCCAAGTTTTTTACAACGCTAGAGAGACTATTTTTGCCGGTAAAACCAAATATAATTACCCTTTTTCTAATAACCGCTCATTTTTACACGTTCCTAAAGACAAAAGACCAAAAAGAAAAAAAAAACTAAGTCCCAAATTCGATTCCAGTACAATTCGTCGAAAGCATGCATGTCCTTTGATTCTACTTCGTTTCCGTGATATTTAGTGGTAATCATCAATTGTTGCTGAAATGTTAAGTGCCGCTTGATTAGAGATTCTTCATACTCATTATTGAAGTGCGTAAAGGATGAGCCTTCTTAGTGTTTTGTATCGTGGTCATTTTAGTGGTGGGCATTCGTGCGAGTTGGGACCGATTTAGGACTTCACCATGGTGGTAACTTTACCCTTGACCATAACTCGAAATATGTTGGGGAACAAAGGTGTTAATAGCTAATATTGACAAAGATCACTTTTCAATTCCGGAACAATTATATTACACTAAAAAAATGGGATATGCTACAGTGGGTGACTTCTATTACCAAGACCCGAAAAATAAGAATTTTGTCAATATGGATAATGATGCACAATTATTTAATATTATGTGTAACCTAAAAAATGGAGATGAGATACATTTGTATATTCAACATATTGTTCTAGACCCTGAATTATTGGATGATGTGACACCTACTGGATTTATTGGTGGTCCAAAAATAGGTGTAACTGAAGTGAATGGTGCATATGGGGAAACAAATATAAAAGAGAGGGAAAACGTTCTGCTGAAAATGAAGTGAGGGAAGGTGTTTTTGCTGAAACCGAAGTAAGCGAAGATATTGCTGCTGATTTAAATGGTGTGGGGAGGGAGGAAGTTGTTAGGAAAGATGTTTTTGCTGATTTAAGTGGTGTGGAGAGGGAAGAGGTTGTAGAAGGTGATGTTACAGATCTTGAGGGTGCTATTTCAGATCTAGAAAGTAGTAGCGACTCAAATTTTGATGTTGTACCAGAAGAAGATGATAGTGATGCTGATGAAGAGTTGATAGCTGTTGGGAATAAAACGAGAACAAAACTAAAGCTAGAAGAAGGAAAAAACCAACTCTTCATGTAGAAGTACATCTAGGAGAAGGAAAAATAGAGGAGAGTTTTGAAAACATTGGCAAGAACAAGGCATGCAAATATGCTGGTAAATTAGGGAGAGATGAGGACTATGTTGATAGTTCTGATATAGGTAGCGATGATTATGATGATGAGCTAGATGTGGAAGTTGAAGTTGGTGTTGATTTACCTAGTAGAAGGAAGAGTACAAAGCTAAGATATGATCCAGATTGTGTTGTGGCTATTTTTGAACTTGGCATGATATTTGAGAATGTCAATCAATTTAGGAAGGTGATAATTGACTATGCTGTTGAATACCATGCACAGTTGAAACTCAAACCTAATAAGCCATCTGGGGTAAGTTGCAATCTTTTTCACCTTTTTATTAACTTCAAATGCTAACTTATATATGTGTTATAATTAAAAAAAATTTCGGGTGGAATGGGAGAGTCTACAATTAGACAGTCAACTCAACAAAGCCAAAGAAGTCAAGCAACTCAAGAATCTGCAGCAACTAATACAAGCAGTGATGGGGGTGCATTTCCAAATGCACCTCCAACAACTAATACAAGCACAAGCTGTGGCAGAGGAAGGGGAAACAATACTAGATTTGGCAGGGGTGCATTTTCAAATGCACCTCTAACAACTGCTCCTAGAAAACTTACTGTTAGGGTTAAAAGAACAAGGGGAAGAGGTGTTGAATCTGTACCACCATCTGGTGGATAAGAGGCCAAGAAATGTTGGTTTTGGATGTTGCACCAACCCTACAACTGGGATGACTGTCATTAATATAAGGACTGTCTATTTGTAACTTCAACATGCTATTACTACCATTTTTGACGACTAATCTATATGCTTTTATGTCAATTTAAGCCTGGTAGTTCAGATGAAAGAGTTGTAACATATGGGACTAAGGTTGTGAAGGATACCAGTGCAGTCAGTATTGATCTTGGTTTTAAACCTCCTGGGCTTAAGTTTAAAGGCAGAAATGCTATAACTACTTCTCAGCTACAACAACTAAGTGCAAACAGGAGAAACCAAATTGGGTCTTCATCAATTACCTCTTCAGTTGCAAGTCCAGCCCCTCCAGCTCTATAGTTGTGTTAGAATTGTGCTATTTTGAGTTTGAGTTCTTGTATTTTGCTAAATATCCAGACTTGGATTGATTATTGTGTCTTTTTTAGGTCACTAGTTGGCACTACTTTAAGTTGTAAACACTTTAGTTGTTAGGAATTGTGACTGGTGTTGTAAACACTTTAGTTGTGAGTGCAATTTAAATGCTATTGGTAGCCTCAGTTTAAAGCACTCATATATGTGCTTTTATGAAGCATTCAGTTTAAAGCATTCAATTTAAAGCATTCAGTTGGTAGCCTCAACTACCTTTTGCATCAGTTGTGAATGCAATTGCAGTGCTTTTTCTGCCTAAGTTGGACTGTATGTGCTTGGTAAATATGAAGGATGGGAGGCTGCGATGTTTGTTTGTTAAGACTTATCAGTTGAGTTCATGTTATAACTTCAATATTTTAGCACTTTGAATTCCATATTTGAACCAATACATAAAACAATTGCAGAAAAATTCTTCATTTCATTGAAATAAGGCCATAAACCACAATGAAACAAACTATATACACCCAAAATATATCAACCACCATTACAAACACAAAATACAACAGCTAACAACAGCTACTCCAATCACTAGCAAAACCACAACAACTTCAACGATCGATGGCACAACAGCAAACCCAAGTAAATAACATTATTACTATAATAGAAACCAATTTCTTCCTCGATATTCTTGCTCGACGCCCTTTCTTCTTCAAAAGCTTTGACCCTGTTTAATAAATCCCAAACAACCCTATTCGCTTGGCTAGGAAACTCGTCATTAATCCACCTAAAATAATTACATCCACCTTTGTCCTTCAAAAAAAAAAACATTTTTTTTGATTCAAACTAAAATCGGGGACAACATAGTAAAAATTAATTGTAGTTAATTATCACTTATTTTTTCAATTTTGCATCCATAGAACCTCCTTCCAGGATTAGATGGAGACCATGAAGTTTTTCATTTGACATTTATGACCACACCGACATGAATCAACTCTTGGTGTGAGAGACATAATAAAGATCTTAAGCCAAGATTCGAACACTCAGGCGAGACTACTTTCAATTTGGAGAAAATAGTAGAATTTTTAAATCAGAAAATCAAGAAAAGGGTGAAGAAATATGGCTGGATTTAGATGAGGGTTTAATTATATAATAGGGAAGGAGTGTATTTTACCGTTTGTATTGTATCGTTGAAATAGTTTTTGTCAGCATATTTTTAATGTTCACGCGCTCAAAAGCAGTGATGTTCATGTTATTTGTCATGTCAGTCAGACATATTAAAATGGTATAGTAAAAGTAGAGTAAAAGTGTTGCGGTGAAAAAAGGCCTAATTAAAATGTTCAAATGGAATTTTTGTGATAATTAAAATGTCTGTATATGTATTCTGCCTTTTCTTTGTAATAGAGTTTATGGCAGGGTAAAGTCAGCAAATGATCAACAGTCAACCATCTCCATAGGTTAGAGAGTGTTGAGTTTCCTCGTTCTTTAGGCCGCTGCTTGCACCTTTAAATCCCCCGTCCCACCCCGAACTCACTGGGCTTGGTACTTCGTCACTAGTGATAGTGGGAATCTGATATCGCCTTAATGGAACCTTCGTCACAAAAACATAGAAAATAATCCTTATAAATATATTACACATTAAATGAGATTTTACGTGGCTGAGCATTTTTTAAAAATTATTTAACAAAATGATATTATTATTAGTTTATTCCACAAATAGTAATTTTTTTTTTTACAATCTTTGCATATTGTAAGATTATGCCACAATGAATGAATGCACAAATTAAGAATATCACTAAATAAGAAATTAATATAGCTGATTTTTCTCTATCTCACGTTAGGTTTGGGTGGGGGATCATTTTTGAATCTACGTAACTTCTTTTCAAATCTTACCTAATATTTTACCCCATTACTTTTTCTAGTTCAATTTTTTCCTGCCTTCACTCTACTTCTTCTTTGTATATAATACATTTATATTTGTAATTTATACATTACTGCATATATGACTTGTAAGCACATGCACATATTTATGTATCATTTATATTTTGGGTGTAATCTAAATATAATTTATGTATATTTGACATGAAATATTTTCAGGACTTCTCTATGTCTTTGCAAACATAATAATATATAATGTATATTTCATAATGATATACATTAAATAAACAGTGTATATATCTCAATTTAATTTATAAAAAAATTACATGATATATTCAGTATTGTAGTATTGTTTTAATTGTTATACTCAATATATAATAGTAATATTTGATATTATTTTATAATTTTTTGATTTCATATATATATATATATATATATTAATATACATTATATATTCTAGATTTATTAGTTTCATATTTTATAAATGATACAAAATTAAAAGTAATATAGAAGGGGAGTATTTTATAGCAAGAAAAAAAGAAGAGATTATTTGGATAGTTACGTATAAACGTGATTCTCGGTCCACCAACAAATTTGCAACATGTTAAAACAGAATGTGTATTATCCTAATTCGAATTATAAAAGAAAAAATTATTTGTTATAAAACAATAAAAGAAGAAGAAGAATAGTTATTATTGATTTGAGATGAATTACAATGGAATAGAACCCCTTTATTTATAAGGAAAAAGTGATTTAACCACTGAGTAACAAACCCTAAAATCTCTCTAAAATATAGACATTCACCTTAAATATAATTCTATTTATAACACTCCCCTTGAATATCTATTCAACATATAATGTGCCTCGTTAAAACCTTAACTAAAATAAAACCCAGTGGAAAAAAAATTCTAGAGAAGGAAAAACACTACACATGTTTAGAAATACGCCTTTTGGTTGCCTCGTTATAAACCTTACAAGGAAAACCCAGTGGGACAAAATCTTTTAATGGAAAAAGAGTACGACGTGTATTAATTTCCATGATGAGACAATCAATTCACATCTTTGAGCTTTCACATTCCAATTTTGTGTACCATCTTCAAAAGATCATTGGTAGAGATTTGCTAAACAAATCAGCCATATTAACTTTAATGAATATGTTGTACTTTGAAATCATCATTCTTGATAGATATGTATTGTCTTCATATAATGTCGTGGGATGGTCTTTTCAATATCTCTATAAAGGTAAAAATTCTCGCTATCACATTATCATGCTTATAGTTATAGCAAGATATATATGTGCACAAATTGCACTTAGGATGTGGTACTTTAAGACCATAAATTATATATGCTTTAAGCGATTTAATTCCTTCAGAGATTGTCATATAAGCCATACAAATCGACTTTAGATGCATATCGAGTTTTCATCCCATGCTAGACATATAAGATAGGTAAAAGTGATTGTACACACCATTGACTTTATACTTTCAAGTGTTTGAACTACATGTCTTTCATATGAAACCAATTCTATTTGGATTGTGTCTCTTCTATTTGGCCAATATTTTTGTGTCTGTATTCGACAGACTTGAGGTCCTCATCTATACTTAGAGCTATGATAGATGTCGTTGACGAACATTTTATATCGGTTCCAATATTTTTTCATAAAGACATAATATAGAGATCTCTTCATTCATATTTTTCAGGTACCTAAACCTCTCCTGAGATTTTATGAAATATTATGTCATGTGATCTTCCAGATCACTCGCCTCCTTATTATGATCATTTTGATCATTTGCTCATCTTCTTTATCAAGAATTTTATTTGAAACCGGTTTGTTTATACGCTTTAAGCATATCGTAGACTTTTCCCTTCTAGGACTTATTCTAAAGGGAGCATTTGTAGTGAGAATATAGTTACTTTCTTTGGGTCAACAAATGTGTCTGGCATGCTTTGCAACATATTGCAGATGAATTATCTTTTAATGAACTTCAAGTTCATATTATCTTATTCGAGGATCTAGATATACAAACAATAATTCATTCCGTAACTTTTTCTCAACTGTTTATCCTGTCTCCCCCTCATGTTAGAAAAACCAACTTGCTTCATCAATCTTGAGAGCCCATCTTTGTGCATTATGGTGTTAATAAAAATATACACCGCACATTAATAATAATAAGATGAAATTATTTGGTTCTTGACCCTGAACCACTCATGAGGGGAGAATGTAATATACTTTCGTATACAACGTATATCAAACTGATATAGATAACTTTGTTCTCATAAGCAATAGTTTAGCTATTAAGTAGAGGCACTTAATAAATTATTTTGCTAAATCAACTATGATGTAAACCAACTTATCAAGATGAACTGTCTTGAATAGAATCTAGAAATTATGCTCTAAATTAAATTATTGAGCAACTTATCTCGCAAACACCAGGTTGGGGATTAATAATAATTTTACTTGTAACCATCTCATAGATGCATCTTATGTGGTAGACATGAAAGGTGAATGGGCTCATATTCACCTTTGATATTTTTAGCATTCATGGGATTCAATCCCAATTTTAATTGGTCTATTAATTAATGAGAACAAGCAACATAAGAAAATTCATAAAGAACTTTCTAGTTCTTTAATATTTACCCGTATGGATTCTCTTTTATTTTTGCACATCATAATTAAATTAACATGGCTAAACCACTTATGCCAACTGGATAAATTATCAATATTGATAAACTTTAGGTTTATACCATGACGTGTGCAATTATGAATAAGCTCCAAGTTTATTATGATATGGATTTTTACATCAATAAACTTCTACTTTATTGTGGCATTCTTTTGTTTGTGTAGTACAAACTGGAGAATAAAGCAAGTAGCTTTTCACATACATATTACCCCGCTACAAGTTGTAGTAAAAGAAGATATTATATCTTTCCTTTATTTATAGTCTCAATATAACCAACTGCTTTCGCGAATACTTTAGAAATTATATAAGTTTCTTTGAGACTTACTACAACGTAATACCTTATTGA
This sequence comes from Nicotiana obtusifolia, assembly GCA_002018475.1. Classification (NCBI taxonomy): domain Eukaryota; kingdom Viridiplantae; phylum Streptophyta; class Magnoliopsida; order Solanales; family Solanaceae; genus Nicotiana; species Nicotiana obtusifolia. Next base: position 92,729 of record MCJB01025081.1, on the reverse strand, counting down.
TTATCAATTTTATTTCTCCAAAATAGTATAATTAACTCTTGTAGAGCTTTCAATTGATTTTGTACTATCATATATTCATCAACATCCATGTGGTGAATATCTCTTTCAAGGAGAAAGTTATACCATTATGGTCATGGTCAAAATCATTATAGGCAAGATATGTTGCTTCTATTACTTTTGCCTTGTAATAATCACATTGCTACAATATTTTGGCATAATCACAATAGGTACGTGATCAACGACAATTCATGTCATAATAATAAAATTATTTTCTTATTTCATCTCAAACCTCTTTCTAGAGATTAATGTGGTATATCCACTACCACTACCACTACCACTAGCACGTTCATATTCTTCCTAGAATGAATATGATTCATAAATCAGATGTTGACATATTCATATCATGAATGGACCATAATAATCTAATCTCATGTCAAATCAATGACAAACATTATTTTCACAGAGTGAAGGATTATTTTGAGAATCCTTATTATTCTCATTACCACAATGATGACGATTATAATTTCATCTATTACCACGTCCACATCCATTGATACCTATACGGTAATAATTTTGTCTTCTTTCAGACTTACTACATATTGCTACCATATTCTCCTAAGGGAATGAGAATGAAGCAAATTCAATGGGACGAGTTTCCACTTCTTTGCCCACAATCATACATGAATTTTATTATGGCAAGGCATAGAAATTTTATCACTTTGGGTGGTTATAATTTCTTACAAACTCCATTAGAGTTACAATCAAAATTTATTGTCTTTGCTTGTATTTAAAATCAAATTATAAAATATCAAGAATTTAAAAAAGAAAAATAAGGTAAAATACTTACCTTAAATTCCGAATTTATTCCCGAGGGAAGTTCATGGAGCAATTGACAATATTATGTATAAGTTGAGTACCGTGCACGTATCCCAAAGCCCCTACTCAATTGGTTGGAGTCTCGTGCTGATAACGTGTTATAAAACAATAAAAGAATAAGAAGAATATTACAGAGAAATGCAGGGAGAGAGAATTCTTATTGATTTGGAATGAATGTCAATGGAATAGAACCCCTCTATTTATAGAAAAAGTGACTTAGCCACGAAGGAACAAGCCCTAAAATCTGTCTAAAATATAGACATTCACATTAAATACAATTCTATTTATAACACTATTGTTTCATTTTCTTTAGAAAAATAATTAAATAGATCCTTAAATTTAGGTGTATGATTCCTAACTTTGAGGTGTATGATTCATTGCCTTTGTTTGAGTAGGAATCTTTAGGGATTTAATTATGTGTGAAAAAATAGGAACGATATGTTAGGGTTGATTATTGTCTAGCTTGGTTTTAGGAATTTTTATTGAATCTGCTATGAAGGAACTTCATAAAGACTTCGGGTACTGCGGTAATCCACCAATGAGTCCGTTGCGACAATCGCACTCGAGAGGTCCTTCATGTTCTGCCTCCTAAGTTCGTCCATGCTTGCATACCTGAAACAAAATTATGCAACTTTTCGTTCTTCGACATGTTTTGATGTCCAGCATTAAGGAAGTGAATTCCTTCATATAGTCACAAACTGTTCCGATTTGCCTCAGATGTTTCAAGCGATCCCTAGCAAGCAAAGATGCGTTGCTAGGTAAGGACTGGTCCTTCATTTCTTTCCGGAGTTTCTCCCACGTATCTATCTTGGGTCTTCCCGCGCTTTCATCGGAGGCCATGCGAGTTCTCCACCATAATTTTTCATCTTCCGTTAGGTACATGCTTGTTATGGGGCACTTTCTGCACGTTTGGAATCTTGGCAGCAAAAAAAATATTGCTCCATACCCCACAGAAAGTTCTCCAGTTCTTTAGCACTACATGCTCCACTAAACGCCTTCGGTTTTGGGATCTTTACCTTAGAGCGTTCTTCACTGCCCTGACCAGAAGTAGCCAAAGCCCTTCGAAGAACAACAATTTCCAGGTTAAGAGTTTCATTTTCCTTTTTTAGACTTTCAACTTGAACATTCGGCCTCACATGTTTGTTGAACAGTTTCACCAAACTGATTCAACCCATCCTTTAGACTATAGATCTCAGTAATTAGATCATCCAAGTCCAAAGGGTCGTCAGTCACACCAATCAGCGCCTCCAACTTCTGCACACAATCACGCAAGTCTGAAGTTCCTCCGGCCATGGTCCTAAATCACGGCAAAGCTCTGATACCAGTTCTTACAGGGCCAATTTTTCGCAAACGGCTCTACACGGCAGCAGCCTGACGCTGAAGCCACTCAGCCTTACTTTTTCCCTCACAGTTTAGGACTTAGAATTATTTCAAACTTGTAAAACGTAAGCAACACACACAATTACGGGTAAACACCCAACATTTTATTATTCTCGCAGAATATACAAAGGAACTAAGTTGGAAGTCTCACATATGCTAACTTGCCAAGCCAACGAAATATAAAATATATAAAGTGGCTGCCAATGGTAGATTACAAGAGGCAGTTACAAAGAGGCAGTTACATCAGTGTGCTTGGCACATGCCAAGCCTACAAACAAGCATACAACACTTAGCCACGATCTGAGTCACTTCCCTATGAAATGAACCCATCTTCGACACTTTAGCCAACTTCCACATGTGCACTACACATGGCTAAACTTCCACAACACATGCACATCACACTTCTTCACAGTCACATGTTTTGCACACTTGTTCTACAGCTTCACCCAAACTTTGTCTTAGCCTTGTCTTTTTTGATCATGCCTCACACGTATAGCTCATGGCAATGTCTTATCACAGCCTTTGCCGTCCTACTGATCCGAACGCATGCCTTAGCCAAGTGCCATGCGTCTGCCTTCATTTGCCATAGTCGTCGCCCACAACCAAGGTTGCCTTGCCATCACTCAAGGCACCTTGTCTATCCGACCTGTCCAAGTCCATGCCCTAACTTAGGCACACTCCTTGTTCCGCACATTGCTTGCCAACGCCCGCACGAACCTATGCCAAGGGGCAATGTACAAGCCCTTGTCATTGGTTCTGCTCGACATCCGTAACGTCTCAACATTAGGGGCTAACAAACCACCCCCACTAGTTGAACTCGACGCCCTCGTCGAGGCTGACTTCAAGTAGTCCTCTATTTACTGTTCACGTTGCCACAATGAAGCACCTTTTTCCTAAGTCTCATCTGCCTAGGGCTTTCTGGTCTCATCCAATTTCACACCTTAAATCAAAGTTATGAAACTGTTGATTGCAATAATAGTACCCAACAAGAGTCGGGGTCAATTTTCCCAGGAAGCTATATATGGGAGTTAGGAGTATATATTGTAGTATGTGAGTTTGACTATCTTAATTTACACTTTTACAAATTTGGGTTACTTCTATGTCTATTTTAAACTAAGATTGCAAAGTTAAGAAATAAAACTACGAAACTATTTTTGTTGTTTTTCAAGTTTTGTAAAAAGCCTAGGGTTATGACTATCACCTAGGTGTTTTCCTCATGGGATATAAACCTTAAAGCTTATTTTGTTGATCGGAGTATATTATAGCTATCAACTCTCAATTACCCACTCAATACCTCTCGGTCAGAGAGTGATTTTGCCCAATTTGACTTTCTCAAGACCAAATGAGTATTGCACAAAACGGTTGATAAAAGCTCAAGCCGAGTTATTACTTTCTCTAGCTTGAATCCTTTAATTAGGATTATCAATTTCTCAATTGACTCAACTTCTTGTTAGCCAAGTTATCCTAGACTAAGTCTCTCTTTTTCAAGTGGAGACTAAGTCAAATAGGCATGAACCACTATTTGCAACCATTAATTCCAAAAATTAAAGCATGAACAAGACTAAATAATAAACACCCAACCATAAACAAGCATTAAATTAAACACCCATATAAAGTTCACACATTAGGGTTGGTCATCAGCCTAGTAAAAATCTAGCTACTCATGCTTGAAATTGAAGAAATAGAAGAAGAAATTATAATTAAACTCATATTATGAAATCAAAATGATAAAATCTATGTTAAAATATCCCAAAATATGAAAAACTCTAAAAGAAGTAAAGAGAAACGGCTACTGTAGCTGCTGATGTCAAAAGTTGACCCACTCTCCAACTTCATAAACCAGTTCTCTTCGATTTTTGTCAGCCAAACTCTTCATCCTATTCTATGCTCGGACCAAATTGGCCTTTAGGATTGCCAAAATCTCATCTATATCCATTAAATAAGCGTCGAAAACATCATTAGAGCTGCTGCCTAAAATATATCTCGCCGCTATAGGAGGATCTCTCCCATATAAAGCCTGGAATGGAATCATGGCTGCTAATGCTTGATAGGACGTGTTGTACCAGAACTCTGCCCAAGGCAATATAGTCACCCATTTGTTGGGAGCATCAGCGATGAAGCGCCAGGTACTGCTCTACACATTTGTTCAGAGACTCAGATTGACCATCAGATTGGGGATGATATGCGGTACTCATTGCCAAGGTTGTGCCTTGGAGACGGTTCAGCTCTTGCCAAAAGTTATCCAGGAAACGAGGATCTTTGTCAAAGACAATAGACCTTGGGGGTCCAAGGAGTCGAACAATCCTAATCACAAATGCCTCTGCCGCCGAATTAGCACTGAAGGAAGATGGCAGGGCAAGAAAATGCTCGTACTTGGACAAGCGATCGACAACCATCATGATAGTTGACTTACCCTTGGAACTGGGTAAACGTGTAATGAAGTCCATCAAAATGTCCTCAAAGATCAAGGAAGGAATAGGCAGCGGTTGGAGCAGGCCTGCGGGCAGCTGGTGGGAGTCTTTCACCTGCTGACAAACTTGGTAGGCGGCTACAAAGCTTTGAACATCTTTCTTCATATCTTTCCAAAAAAAATTGGAAGCAATTCTATGGTAAGTACACGCAATACCGGCATGTCCACCTACTGCGGTGTCATGGAATTCATGGAGTAATGTCTGCCGCAAATGAGAATTAGCAGGAATTACCAATCGGCCCCGAAAAGATAACAGTCCATTCTTGTAGGTATAACCCCACTTTTTGTTGGTCTGATACTGAATGGATTGCTAGAGAGCTACTAGCTCAGGATGATTCTGATTAAGCATCCTGAGTTTGCACTCAAGATCATACCCTCATACAGTGATCGAAAGAAATATAGCCTCAGTTGTTCGAGATAGAGCATCAGCAGCTTGGTTTAATTTTCCTTGGCGGTATATAATTTGGAAGTCAAACCCCACTAATTTGCTTAACCACTTTTGCTGCTCCGGAGCCTGAATTATTTGTTTAGTCAGGTGCTTGAGTGACTGCTGATCCGTATATATAGTGAACTTCCTGCCCGACAAGTATTGTCGTCACTTGCTGACTGCTGGTGTGATTGCGAAACATCTCCCTATGGTAGGTAGAGGCACCCTGCATCTTATTGCTTAGCTTTCGACTAAAGTAGGCTACTGGATGACCTTGTTGTGAAAGTATTGCCCCTATACCCTGCCCCGATGCATCCGTTTCTAGCTGGAATTCTTGATTAAAGTTAGGCAAGGCGAGAACCGGAGTTGTACTGAGTTTGCTTTTGAGGGTGTCAAAAGCAGCCTGTGTAGTAGAAGTCCAAGCAAAAGCGTCTTTGCGCAAAAGGTCTATGAGAGGCCCGACGATTTTCGCATAGTGATGGATGAACCGTCTATAATATCCGGCGAGTCCAAGAAAGCTGCGCACCTCCTTCACATTTTTAGGTGCAAGCCACTGTTGAATAGCGGTAATTTTGGCTGGATCCACACTAAGCCCTCGGTCAGAAATCACATGGCCTAAGTAGTCGACTGACATTTTGTCGAATAGGCACTTCATTTGGCCACTAATTTATGTTGTCGCAATAGGCCTAAAACTGCCTTCAGATGCGTCAAATGCTCCTCCCAAGTTGGGTTGTAGACTAATATATCATTGAAAAACACTAGGACAAAGCGATGAAGATATGTCCGAAATACCTCATTCATGGTTGCCTGAAACGTGGATGGGGCATTGGATAACCCAAATGGCATTACCAGAAATTCGTAATGCCCTTCGTGTGTTCGGAATGCTGTCTTGGCCACATCTTCGGGCCGCACTCGGATTTGATGGTAGCCCCCTAGCAGGTCAAGCTTAGAGAAATACATAGCTCCGTGAAGCTCATCGAACAACTCATGGATTGTGAGAATTGGAAACCTATCTCGAACAGTGACCACGTTCAATGCTTTGTAGTCCACGCAGAACCTCTACGTTCCATCTTTTTCGCGAACCAACAACACAGGTGATGAAAATGGACTGGTGCTAGCTCGAATTACACCTTCCTGAAGCATTTCAGCAACCAACTGCTCCATTACTTGCTTCTGGAAGTATGGATATCGATATGGCTTAACGTTAACTGGTCCTGAACCTGTGTTCAAGTGTATAGCATGATCTTGGGGTTGAGTTGGCGGTAATCCGTGTGGCTTATGAAACACATCCTCAAATGAATCAAGGCTAGATCCACCTTCTTTCTCTTGAATTAGCTCGGAAGGAATTATCTGTAGGCAATAGAAGGACGATATGGCATCTGTAGCTTTGCAACGACGAAGACTATGCAATTGGATTGGTCTTGCACTGGGAGGCGCTAATCCCTTCCAAATATTAGTAGCCCCCTGATGGCTAAATTCAAATGTTCGTTCATCGTAGTTTGTGATTATCCGCCCCAAAGTAGACAGCCATGCCGCTCCGAGCACAACATCCGCCCCATGTAAGGCTAATACATACAAATCGAGAGTGAGCTTACACCCCTGGATCATAAGCGGTACCTAGTGCACTACGCCGTCACATCGAAGACGTTGTCCGCTTCCCATTATGACTGAAAAACTAGGGATGGACTCAACTGATAGTTGTATGAAATTGGCCACTCTAGCTTGGACAAAATTATGGTCACTGGCCCCATCTACCAACACTTGAACTGGAGACCCATTTACATGCCCCTGGAATCAGAGTGTAGATGATGAGTGCCCTCCGGCCAACATATGATAAGAGATGGCTGAGTGTTCATGCACCTCGAGACATTGCATTTCTTCGGCCAAGATATCATCAAAGGCAAACGGCTCTGGAAAGGTCGGATCAACATCGAAACCTTCAGTGAGGAGTAGCAACTGTGGTGGTGTCTTGCATTTGTGACCGGTGGTATACTTTTCCACGCAATAATAGCAGAGGCCACGCTCCCGTCGACTCTGAAGCTCAGCATGAGTGATATGTTTTAACGGTGGTCTGTTAGTTGTGTGGGCGACGGAAGTGTGGTACAATGACGAGGAATTAGGATTGGCTAAAAGAGGAGGACCCTTATTAGCCAATATGGGCCGGGTCAGTCCCTTTTCAGCCAGGATCCGCCTTTTGTGAATATGGGCCTGGTTCAGTGCCTCCTCAAAAGTTTTGGGCTCATGAATTCGAATTTTTAATGTCATCTCTAAGCCCAGAGATAAAGAGAATCAACTTAAGCCTATCTGAGATGTCATTTATCTCATTAGCAATAGCCTCAAATCGTCCTTGTAGCTCTGAGACGGTGGTAACTCGTCGGAGCTTGGCTAGCCGTCCCTATGGTGACTCAAGTCCCTTTGGCTTGAAACGGATTCTCACCTTAGCAGCAAAATATGGCAGTAGACTAATTGTTTGTTTCGAAACAACCACCGGTACCATTCCAACGCCTCGCCGTCAAGGTAGAATGAGGCCACGGTCAGCTGCTCATCATCTTCAATTTTGTAAAAAATCAAAATAACGCTCTCCTTAGAATATCCAGGCCTCTGGGTTCTCACCATGAAACCTTCCAATCTCCACTGATGCACGCTTGTGCCTGAAAGTTTTCGGTACCGGTCCTTGGCGAAGAACGTCCCGTGCTTGTTCACGTCGATTAATCCCTACCGGTGCTTTGGTTGCGACCATGTCCATCATGATGTCACACATCTCTGAAAGTTGTTTAGTGAATGAGTCCTTTACCTCCTGAAACGAATCCTGAATTGAGTCATCAATGAACGCCTTGAGTATTTGTTGGTCTTCCATTAGAGACCTCTGGAGGAAAGCACCAACGAAACAACCCGGTAAACACTAAGAATCACTGATTGTATTACTCAATTCAATCCACAATTACAACAACCCAAATAGCGATAAAAAGGTACTAAGCTAGACTTAACAGAGAAAGGGATGAGGAGAGAAATTACAGAGCAAAGGGGATGAGGAGAAAAATTGCAGAGCAGAAGGGGATGGAAAAAAGAGATACTTAATACACCAGAAATTAGTCTCCTCACTACAATTATTTCTTCCTCTATTTATATTAACAACTAACAGAAACTCCAGCCCCTCCTTCACGTAATCAGCGCGCAGCTCCCACAATGAAATCTGTTAGCCTTGTTGAAGGCTTCTTCACGCGCTTACTTCTTCTCACGGTCTCACTCTCCTGTTGAGTACTTGAGTCTACGTAGGCAGCTGAGGTGTCTTCCATGTCAGCTTGGTGGGTCACAACATACACAGACTGGCCATTTAACATTTAGGGCCCTGATTTGGGGCTCGGTCTGGGCCCGATGCTTCTAAGGGGTCAGTTCAATGCAACTGGGCCATTAACCTCTCAAAGTAGTCCGGTCCCTGGATTTGAGGCTAAATTTCTAGAAGAGCAGCATTTTTCAAACACAATTTATGCAAAAAGTTGTAGAAATATGGCATTTTTTGGAGTAGTCGTTAACTATTGGGCAAGGGAGAACTAAAATTCAAGACTCTCCACTTTGAGCGCTATTTGTATATTTTACCCCAATCTACGGGTTGGTGAGGAATTAGCTACCGGTTCAAGCAAGACCAATCTCCGGAAGAAAGTGACATTGTTCTCTGGTGAGTTCTTTTATACCAGATCTCATATCTGTTGGACAAAACCAACATCTGAAGTCTAAATGTTACAAATCTTGGCTTGTTATTGTGACAAATAGTTGTTTTTGAAAATGCTGGACACGCTAGAGAATTACCTGTTTAAAGAGACCTTATCCAACTTCAATAACACATTAAGCACTTATCGAGAAAAGGTAAATTTAGCAGCATAACTATTTAATTCATCTGTTATGAAGATTCATATGTCTGCATTCGTATATGATGTTTGTTTGATTAAAAAAACCATGAAACGAAAAAAACAAAAGAACACTCTTTCAATACTAATTTACATAAATATTATCCAGTCCTGGTCTTTGTTTTCATTAATGTCGTATCCTATGAGCATTTTCACAGGTCAAGTCTACTCTTGTAGTAATATTTGACATTTTATTAAATTCGTTTATGGTCAACGACGTCCAGCTAACGTGATTAAGTTTGTGTCCTTTTCGTAAAGGGGTTGACGAAGACTCGTGTTTTCGATTTTCCGTGATAGTTTGGTACAACAAAACAAGTAAATGAGGTGTTTAAAATTGAAAGAATAAATCAAGTGGCTACGTAATAACAAAAGTTCCTTGATATTACTCGAGCATTTCAATGTAGCTTCACACTAGTATAATAAAAGCTCCCCAAGAGTCTTTTACCCAAATAAAAATTCAAAAAACCAAGCACGTAAGCTATACTTAGTTATAGAGTTGTGGCCAATCAAACGCATGTAGTGTCAGTCTAACAAAGAATTTTCTAGTAAACTAGATGGAACGTATTAAAAATTTATTATGGTATCTGTTTGGTCAAAAAGTATAACTTTCAGTTTAAACAGTTGAATTTATATAATAATGGGTTAAACTTAGTTAATAATATCTCTAGATTTATTTCCGAAAAAGTGACAAATGTTGGTCAGATCTGATGGAGGATTGACAACAATATGCATTTACAATTCCAAAAAGTATGAGCAATAATGTAGCAACAACTAGCAATAAATAACAATAAATGTCATTTAAGTAAATAGAAAGAGTAATTCACCCAATAAAGTGTGAACTAGTTGATTATCCCTTCTGACAATGATGAGTGACAAACAAATCCCAGAATGTTCGAATTATTCTCGGACCTGATGGAGGGGTGTAGGATAATGCGAACAAGAATCTAGATGAAAAGGTAGTGTTTATTCTTTATAAGAGAGAGAAAGAATCTTCAATCAAAAGTCTATTCTTGTCAAATGAATGTCACATGCCTTCACCATTATCTCCTTTTCTATTTATATGAGACATTTTCTTAACAAACCCTAATAGCACAAGTGGAGAATATCCATTAGAATATTATCTTTAATATCCTATTTCGAAAACTAGCCGTTACAACTTTGTCAACGGTGCTCGACCTCGACCCTTGTTGACATCTCGGCCACGAACCTCGCTGCTTCTGGTCGACCTCGACTGATAATGGCTTGAAGACTCTTCCCTTAGCGTTATCTTGTCCTAAATATTCCTCTCCCTCGAACCATCCCTGCTCAGCCCGTTCTGGAAGGCAGCGGCCACCATCCCTTCTGACACGTTCGACAAGGTCATCCTTACTCGATTGAACCGGGCGAAGAAGTCCCTCAATCCCTCTCCCGGAGTCTGTTTAATAGCAAATATGTTGTTCACTCTCTCCTCGGCCTTCTTGGCCCCAGCATAGGCCGTTACGAACTTGTCTTCCATCTTTTTGAAAGTTTCAATGGAACGCGCAGGTAGTTGCAAATACCATGTTAACACTCCTCCTTAAGGGTTTTACCGAATTTTTTCAACAAAACGGAAGATACTTGTTCTTTGGAGAGGTCATTACCTTTCATGGCGGTAACATAGTAAGTCACATGATCTTCAGGGTCGGTCGTGCCATCATATATCCTGAGGTAGGGCAGCATTTTAAAGGTTTTTGATATGGGGCGACGTCATCACTATAAGGCTGCTCGACGAATCGGCCGGCATCTCTCTTCGGCAAAAGCTTAAGGGCGCCTGGTATCTTATCGACCCTTTCTTGGTGTTCCCTCATTTGGTCCCCGAGTGATCTGTTCTCGTTCTCCATTTCCTCCATCCTTTTTAGAATGGCTGCGAGAGTGTTATCGCCTGCACTATTAATGACATTGTGAGTAATACCTATCGTGGGAGGAGGAGGGAGTTGGTTGTGCTGTTCGCCTGCTGGTTGTATAACGCAAGTTCTTGCGTTTTTCGTGGCTGCGTCCCGAGCGGGCTTGTTGAAGACGCTGGTTAACGTGTCGGTTAGCCATGCGTCGAGGAGGTTTTTTACAGCTGGAGGCGTCTCCTCCCCCACAGACGTGGAGGCTCCCTTACCAAGAAACTTTGTGATGCTGCAATGAGGAGGCGGTGACCCATGTCACCTAGGGGGGGCATTGGGCATTGCGCTTTCGTCTGCCGTTTCGCAGCTTTCGTTGATGGCGTTCATGAGGTTAGTAGGGAGGTCATTGATTATTCTCGACCTTTCTTCTTGGTTACCTGCCATGTTAGGATTTTGTACGTATAAAGAAAGGAAATCTTGTTTTTTGCTTTCTCTTCTCTCTCTCTCTCTTTTATTTATTTTTTTTAAATTTTTTTTTTTTTTTTTTTTTTTACATTAGAGGCTCGTGTTGGTTGTAGATCTAGAAAAAACCAAATGCTTACTAAGAAATCCCGACAAACGGCGCCAAATTGTTTGACCAAAAAGTGTAACTTTCGATTTAAACAGTTGAATTTATATAATAATGGGTTGAACTTAATTAATAATAATATCTCTAAATGTTATTTCCGAAAAGGTGACTAATGTTGGTCAGATATGCTGGAGGATTGACAACAATATGCATTAACTATTCCAAAAAGTATGAGCAATAATGTAACAACAACTAGCAATAAATAACAATAAAGTGTGAATTAGAGTGATTCACCCAATAAAGTGTGAATTAGTTGATTATCTCTCTCGACAATGATGAGTGACAGATAAATCACAAAATGTTCGAATTATTCTCGGATCTGATGGAAGGGTGCGGGATAATACGAACAAGAATTTAGATGAAAAGGTAGTGTTTGTATCTTTATAAGAGAGAGAAAGAATCTTCAATCAAAAGTTTGTTCTTGTCAAATGAATGTTACCTGCCTTCACCATTGTCTCCTTTTCTATTTATACGAGATATTTTCTTAACAAACCCTAACAGTACAAGCAAAGAGAATATCCACTAGAATATTGTTTTTAATATCCTATTTCGAAAATTAGCTGTAATAGCTTTGTCAACGATGCTCGACCTCGACCCTTGTTGACATCCCGACCACGAACCTCGCTGCTTCCTGGTCGACCTCAACTGATAACGGCTTGAAGACTCTTTCTTTAGCATTATCTTGTCTTAAATATTCTAGGGCAGATTTTGACCCATAGAATATCCTTTTTCTTTGAATTAGGAAAGTTTTCAGCTCATTGTAGTGTGAATAAGAGGGCGTGATGGGTTCAGTTGTCAATTGCTGCGACTCATTTTTAATTAGAGACAAATAAGTTAGCGAAAATTTATTAGTCATAATGTTTATATAATAATTAATAAATTAGTGTTGCTTCAGCTAAAATACGTGTGTAGATAAGTTTTCTTTCTATCATTATTTGGTCATTACTTCATTGGCACAGGAATTTTTCCTAAAGCGATATTATCCCGTACCAAACTTTATCGCAGTACCTATTTAATTTATTGACCCATTGACTCTTGTGGAAATATGATTCACCCACTGTTTTATACAAGTACTATGAAATGGATTAAACAATTCCCAGAAATGTTAAATTAAGCTGTTTTAAAGAAGGTATGTCAGCTGGTCTCCCAAATAAAATTCTGCTGTTAGATATTTATTCCTCTTCTCCTTCGAAGTTCGAACCCACTTTACCAATTCGAAGAAGTCAATATTGATGGCGGAAGAAGAGAAATCAGTGCAAGAGGAGCTTTCACTTCCAATTCTACTTGCTGACAGAGTAATTAAATCAGCCCAAGAAGCTGAATCATCCAAAGTGGAATGTGCCGAACTGGCTCGCCACGCTACTCAGCTCAGCCAATTCCTCCGAGCCACAGTTCGCCTTACCAGTTCGACCCAATCCCAGTCCCTTTACGACCGGCCCGTCCGCCGTATAACTTCCGAAGTTACCAAAACTCTGGACCGGGCCCTTACTCTTGTTCGCAAGTGCCGTCACAAGGCCAATCTCCTCCGCCATGTACTCGCCATCACTTCTACTGCAGACTTCCGGAAAGTCTCTGCCCTTCTAGAAAATTCCACGGCCGACGTCACGTGGTTGCTCTCCATTTTCGACCCGGATGCGGGCCCCACTCTTTCCCTTCCCCCTATTGCCAGCAACGATCCTATTATGGCTTGGGTTTGGTCTTACATCGCTACTGTTCAAATGGGTAATCTCCAGTACCGTATTGACGCTGCTCAGGAATTAGCTAACTTAGCTCGCGATAATGACCGCAACAAGAAAATGATTGTTGAAGAAAACGGAATTCCGCCTTTGCTGAAGCTACTCAAGGAAAGCACTTCAGCAGAAGCACAAATTGCTGCAGCAACTGCTTTGTACAACTTGGCTGACGATGAGGAAAGAGTGCGGGCAATAGCGAATGATCTCGGTGTTCAAATTGTTGTAAAGGTGCTTGCGGAAGCGCCCATGAGAGTTCAAATTCACGTTGCGAATTTGGTCTCAAGAATGGCTGATTTGGACGCGTACGCGCAGGAAGAATTTGGGAGAGAGAATATAACTAGGCCGTTGGTGACCCTTTTAGGAATGGATGTAGTTTTGGATGATAGCAGGGAATCGCAGCCACATAAGACTCCTAGTTTACATTCTTTAGTTCAAATAAATAAGGAGATGGCTCGGAATAATTTTAGTTTTCATTCTAATTCAATGGATGGGAGTAGTAGGGGTGGACATTATGGTAATAAGAAAGAGAAAGATAGAGAATTGGAGCCCCCTGAGGTGAAAGCTAGGCTTAAGATAAGCTATGCAATGGCACTGTGGAAATTGGCTAAAGGTAGTTTGTTAAATAGCAGGAAGATTACTGAGACTAAGGCTTTGCTTTGTTTTGCAAAGATTATTGAGAAGGAGAAGGGGGATTTGCAGATTAATTGTCTGATGACAGTGATGGAATTGGCTGCAGTGGCTGAGTCTAATGCTGAACTTAGACGAGTGGCGTTCAAGCCTACTTCACCTGCTGGAAAGGCAGTTATTGATCAGCTATTGAGGGTGATAAATGAGGAAACCAGCGCTCCATTGGTGATTCCGGCTATTAAGGCAATTGGGTTGTTGGCTAGGACATTTCCTGCAAAGGACACACGAATCATTGAGCATATAGTGGCTAAACTTGGGCATAGAAATACTGATGTAGCTGTGGAAGCAAGTATTGCTTTGGAGAAATTCACATGTCCGGACAATTTTAATCGCGTGGAGCACTCAAAGGCAATTGTTGAATTTGATGGAGTACCAAAGCTGATGAATTTGCTGAGGAGCAATGACCGAGGACAGGTACACGAGCTTCTATTGCTCTGCTACCTTGCTTTACACGTTGGTAATAGTAAGGCCCTTGAGCAAGCAAGAGCATTAAGCTTCCTTGAGGGAGCTGCTCGTCATGTAGTTTCTCAGCGTCCTGATTTGAAGGAGTTGTTTGCCAAAGCGATCCACCATCTTACTCTTTATCAAGCTGGAGGTCATACATAGAGACAAGTTTAATGTTTCATCGTTGGGATTCCTATCCAACCAGAATGTCCATGCTTCTCGAATAATCAGGTTTGTAGCGCTTTCCCGACAAAGTCCTATTTATTATTCCTGCAGAATTTTCAGCTTCAACATTTGAAGTTTGCTAAGTGAAACTGATGTGCATTGTACAGATCAGGAATTATCAAACCTAGAAATGTTGCATCGTCTGGCTCTATAGGTTGTTTATACTATCGATGGTCACTTACATTATTAACTTGCTGATTGCGCTTTACTGAGATATTAGAAGAACCAAATCTTGATTGCTACCAAAACAGTGTCTGTCACTCTCCCACACCAATGTGATGGAGATGCATCATGCCATCGCAATATTTAAGGGAATAGGGCAGTTCTCGAGTAAATGTAAGCCCCACTAATGAAGGTTTCAATATCATCTTTCTGGTGCTCTCATTTTTTCCAGGCCAAATGTACTGAAGGTTTCAATAAAATTTCTGGCAAATGTTAATTTGTTTTTGGCCATATGCTTTCTTTTGCCATCGCATTTTTAAGTTGGTATTGCAGAGTCCTAATTTGAAGTGAAATAACTTCTTGCACGTCTTACAGCAGTACTTAGTAAGCTATTTCTAGGGGATGTAACAATGGACAATTCCACCATAAGGTTACAATCCATCAGTTTTATTTAGATTAAACATTCAGCAGCTTTCTCAGCGAGCTTGCTTTAGCGAACGCGAACCATTCTGAACAGTTCCATCATAAGCAAGCTTTTTCAGCAGCTTGCTTTAGTATAATGCTTTCATAAACGAACAACATTATTACTCAAATAAACTAGTCAACTGAAAATACAACATCCATGCGCCTACAAGTCGATCCATGAAATAAGGATTAAATATGATCCATCATCACTGTGAGCACGTGATTTTTACCGTACCCGAAATACTTTTATAAAAATCATTAAATAATTTTAAATTGAGTGTTAGTCATTTTAGGATTTTATTAGGTTCTTAATTACTCAATTGTTAGTTAATTAATTCATGAAAAAAATACTAAAAAATCATCATGCATTGTATTTAGGATTTATATTACATTTTAGAATTAATCGTTTTATAAAATTTGGAAAAATCATAAAATGGTCCATTTACACTTCCTCTAATTTAATATTTAATTCTTATAAATAGGTAATTAGATTAATTTTGCATTGAAGTGAGTTAGGATTTCTATAATTGATTAGTTTAATCATGAAATTAAAAGAGGAATTAAAAGTTAGTTAGTTATAAATGAACAAAAGCTGACCAAAACTGGGCTGATCCGTTAATGAAATCGGCTAGGCCCAATCCAGCAAGCCCAATCCCATTTAAACTACCGGACCGGCCCAATAAACACCCCATCAGCCCAAACGCCCTTTTCTTTCTTACCCAATCCGGACCGTTGATCTTAATGAGATCAACGGCCAGGAACTAACCCATCCCCCATATAAAAGTATCCTAAACCAAAACCCTAACACTCTCAATTCCGCCTCCCTCAACCGAACACCCCCACGGAACCCTAGCCACCGCCACAACCGGAATCACTCCTAATCCGTCCCCAATCACCCCCCTGACTCATCCCCGTCACCTCCCTCACCTCGATCAACACCATCTTCCATCCAAAAACCCCAAAATCCGAATTTATTCATGCAAAATCAAAAATTTGAAGATTTAAAAGGCAAGACTGAATTTTTTTTTAGTAAAGTAAGTTTTAACCGTGTGTTCGTAACAAGAACACACGGTTTAAACCTTATTTTAGTCATAAAAATCGGCAAGGAAACATAATCCGAGGTATTTTCGTTTCTAATTTTCATTCTTTTCCTCTTGTTAAGTTTCAATCTTCTACCCCCTTTCTTTTAATTAATTTCGATTTTTCTGATTTTGGGGTTCTTGCAAAAGTAGCCATTTTTTGTTTTGGTAGGCTAGTCCATAAATTAGGCTAGTTTATTAACTGGCTATTATTTAAAAGGGCTTTAGGAACAACTAGAGGGGGGTAATTATAAATAAAAATACTTAAAGGGGAAGGGGTAATTTTAAAAAGATCCCAACAGATTTCTGTTGGGATTTGGCTAGGAAAGCTGTCAGAACACAATCGTGGGGAGTGGGGGAAGGTTTAATTGCAATGATTTTATTCTTTTCTTTTAAAAAAAAAATAGAAAAATGAAATAGAAGGGGGGGGGGGGGTCTGTTCTTGTCTTATATATAAGATAGCGAGGAGGCTGGGAGAGGAAAAACAGAGAGTTGAGAGAAGTCTGAAAAAAGATTGAAAGAAAAAGAGATATAAAAACAGTGAGAAAGTCGACATTAGAAAAAAAAAAAAAGTTCTAATAGAAGAGAGTCTCTGAGTACTTAAACTGAAATCTGGGTTCCTATTTTGAAGTGAAAGTAATCGCTCGTTGCTGCTAGCTGACCGCTGCTACGCCGAGCTATTTAGGAAGTTCTGTTTAAGTAATAAGATCGAGCTGTTGTCGCTGCTCATTTTGCTGTTGCTGTTACAGGTCGTTTAGTTACCCAATTGACATAGGTAAATTCAAACCTCTACTGTAATTTCAATTTATCAGTTTGAATGAACATGTTGTTAAATGTTTATTGATTCAATCTCCCGATTTGCCGTTCATTCCGCTTAATTGGTTTCTGTTTTAATGCGTTTCTGTTTTGTC
Source organism: Nicotiana obtusifolia (assembly GCA_002018475.1). Taxonomy (NCBI): domain Eukaryota; kingdom Viridiplantae; phylum Streptophyta; class Magnoliopsida; order Solanales; family Solanaceae; genus Nicotiana; species Nicotiana obtusifolia. Next base: position 75,487 of record MCJB01025081.1, on the reverse strand, counting down.
CTGTTCCCGTTTGTTTGCTAAGGTCTTTTGATACTGTGTTGCGGTTTAGTTAGGTCCATATCGTATTAACGTGAGCTGGTGTTTAAATGATACAGTTGAATTGAATCAAATCAGTTCATAAACTGATTATTTGCATCGAGCACGCAACGTATTTGTTAAGCTATAAGGTTGTGAATTTGAATGGATCCTTGTATATCATCAATTTGAGTCGTTAGCTGTTCTTTTCATACTGCTTTTATTTTGGTTGTTGTTCAGTATACTGATCTTGTTTCGCACATGCTCTGCTAGTTATCCCACTTCCTCATTCCCGTAATAACAGTCATTGTGAATCTGCTGTAGTAGTAATTTTCTATTGAAAAGTGTTTTCCTTGATAGTAAGACCTAGTAATTGACGATGTTGCTGTTTTCCCAGAATTAACGTTAGAGCGCAATGTAGAACCATTTTTATGGCTATATTTGTAATCAAAACTGGCCTTCCTGTAAATCTGGACTATGGTTATTTCCTTAAAGCAGTAGTTGTGTTCATATTCATATAGATTAATTCATTCTACACTCATTATTCAGATGGCAGACCTATCATACTGAAGATTTTAGTTCTAATCTATCTTGCCAAACTGGCCACACTAAAAATAATGCTATTAATGTAAAATTCAGATCATAGTTACGTTTGCAACTAGATTATGTTGAACGGCTTATGTCAAAATGCCCGTTGCAGAAATGATGCGTTTAGTATCTGATTATCCTTATGAAGTTGCTGGCCAGAATTGTAATAGGTCTTGCTTGAGTTTGCACGCTTTGAGAAACAAATGGGGCTGTTTTCTGATAGTCAGTATTTACTTTGTGAAATTTGGCTATACTTATAATTATGCAAGATGGCTAGTTTAGAACTGCTATTCCAGAAATAGGCTATTAGAGTGACGTTTGAAGTGAAATTGTTTATGAAAGTTTGGCCATATCTGAAATTGTAAAGAGTGACTTGTTTAGGAGATTATTTTTTCAAAAGAGTGCTGTTAAGAAGAAATCTATACTTGCAATTGGTTCGACACCAAGATCCCTGCTGCTGACCAAACCTTTTTAAACATAAATATTTTCTTAACAGAGGTGTGTCGTTTAATTAACGACGATTATCAATGGCCCTCTTAATAGCTAAAAACAAAGAATAAGATTGATAAAGACTTAAACGTTTCAAATTTTTGTAGTTTTGCTTTAGGCGCGATTGATAACATTGCGACTATGGGTGCGGTTCCCGTGACATAGTGACAATGTCAATTTCAGGGGTGCCTTTTAGGTGACCTGATTTTAATAATAAAAGCATTAAAATTAATTTGAGGTGTGCCATACCAAATAAATTTACAAATATATGGCCCTCATTAATTAAAGACATAGAAAAATTGAGGCGTGCTATTTAGCAAATTCCATGGCCCTCGACAAACTAAAACGCGTAATTTGCTTTAGGCGCGTTAGTTTACTAATTGAATTCCCTAAAACTCGGGTGCACATTTATGTGACCCAAATTCAAAATCTCGATGTTTAATTAAAAGGTGTTACAAATTACGGGTGCATTTATGTGACGTAATTCGTGACATATTTTGATTAACATTGCAATTCTCCAATAATTTAAAAGCGAAAAAGCGGAATAAAGTAAAAATGCACTATAGGCTAATAACAGATATTAAAATCAGATAATAAGCCAACTATAACAATTGAGCGACCGTGCTAGAACCACGGAATCCGAGGGTGCCTAACACCTTCCCTCGGGTTAACAGAATTCCTTACTTAGAATTTCTGGTTCGCAGACTTCAAAAGAAAGTCGAAATTTTCCTCGATCTGGGATAAAAATAACTCGGTGACTTGGAACACCAATTAAATATTCCAAGTGGCAACTCTAATAAAATTAAATAAAATAATCCCAGTTCGAATAATGTCGCTTTAATTAGAAAAACTTATTTTTATACATTTCCTTCCCGGGAATGTACGAAAAGAGACGTGACAATCACCCTCTTCGAGCGGACTGCTTTCAGAAATGGACTGAGACCCATATAACATGTTTTTCTTTCAAAAAAATTTTGTTTTTCACAAAAAGTATTTCCAAACCAGAATCAATCGACCCGCTCACTTTTTGAGATGAACAAATTCACCACTAAATATTACTTTTAAGAGAAGAAACCCATCGCAACCGCCCCCCCAAATACTTATGTGTTAAGGTCTATTCTAACTTCATTTGCAAATTGAACCTTTCACCTGCGAAATTTTCTGTTCACACTTTTATGATACTCCATTACAATCCACACGAGCGCAGTTAATATCAAAACGGAATAGAAAAGACTCACTACAGATCCTATGTTTATAGTACCTTTGTATATTTATCTGATATATGGGAAAGAAGAAAGTAGGAAAGCAAGAAAAAAAGAAACAAATCGAGTTATAATTTAAATTTGCTGGAAGACATCTAGAGTCGCCTCACTTAACTCTTCAGTTAACGAACTCAATGGATTACTCATGAAATCTCCTGAACTGTGACCATAGAGCTCTCTTTTTTGCCTCGGACTTGACTTCAATTCTTCATTCTTGATCTCAACGTATGGATACTGAAATAAAGATTCAATTTTGTTCTCAACTTCCCATGACAAATCTTCACTATTTCCCAACATTCTGGTCATCCGAATTCCAGCTGTATTCTGATAGCTACGTGAATTTGAACTGTTACTTGAACTCATTCTTGAAGTTGAGCTACTTGCAAAATCATTTTCTATCATCTGTCCATGTTCTAATTTTGATATACTTGTCTCTGAGCAAAATCCATAATTTGGATTCCCCTGGAATTCGCTCTGACTATGATCATTAGGTCTCATATTTTGCTGGTATCGAGCTAATACTTCTGAATTATACCCACTCGGATTCGGATTCATATTGGCTTGGAATTCATGAATATACAAAAGATCAAATACCTGCTTACTTACAAATTGGTCTTTTGAAGCTTCTGTTAATTGCCCATTTAACTCACTGTTAAAACTTCTATTACTCAAGTGAAATGGTTGGTCCACTAATTCAGCTGAAGGTAATTCGATAAGATGTGGTATCTGCAACATTGAGGTCTTATTTCTACAATTCTCTTCATCCTTTACTTGACTCTCACTTAGGGGCTTGTGAGTATTTGGATCAATCCCCTGCTTTACTAGTTTCTTCTTTAAACTCGAATTCCAGAAATTCTTTATCTCATTATCTGTTCTTCCTGGTAATTGGGCAGCAATTTGTGCCCACCTGTCATATAACTAAATAATTAATTAAGTACTAAACAAACCAAAAAGATAAAAAAGGAGAAGATGAATAACCTGTTTCCGAGAACTTGATGGAGACTAATAATCCTGTCCTCTTCATCCTGTGAAAACATTCCTCTTTTAAGATCAGGCCTTAAGTAATTTATCCATCTTAATCTGCAACTCTTTCCACATCTTTGCAGGCCTGCAACATTTCACAGCATAAGGAAAATATCATTTAATTGGCATAGAGCAGAAAAAGGAAACTTAAATATAAAAAAAAAAGGGCAGCTCATGAACAAAGCATCCCGCAGGATTCGGGGGAAGGGCACCACTTCAAGGGGTGTAATGTAGGCGGCCTACTCTGATGCAAGCATCAATGGTTGGTTCCACGACTGAACCCGTGACCTATAGGTCACACAGAGACAACTTCACCGTTGCTCTAGAAAAAGAAAAATGAACAGAAAATAACAGTAAAAACGTTTTTAATAATTACCAGCTAGTTTAGGGACAGAACTCCAGGAGCCAACACCAAATTTGGTGATGTAATTACACAATTTCTCATCTTCTTCTGGTGACCATAATCCTTTCCTTAGCTTCTGCTTCACACAACAAGAATGGCGCCCCATTTAGTTGACTGTTGCAGCCTTAGAGTATTTCTGTACCTAGCTTTCAACAGTGACTTCTTGTCTTATAGCTGAAAATTTCAGGAATGGAAGCGAGATTATTAAGTCATCAGCATTAATATTTGAGAAGAAAATATCAACGATAATATATGATTCAAAAGAAGTCTACAGAAAAATCATACTTAGACCTCAAGCTAAGAGAGAGAGAGAGAGAGAGAGAGAGAGAGAGAGAGAGAGGGGTGAGGCAATCAAGTGGTTTTGAAGCAAATTTTGGTGCTGCTTTTGAATTGGACTGGATTGATTTTTAAGATATCTCTAGATTCTAAGTATTTATACAAACTTGCAGAAAAGAAAAAACGAATAAATATAAGATAGAAAGGAGAATTCTATAAACGTGCTGCTAAGAGTAAGAATACAGTTAAGTGTACTCAATTTTAGCTCTATAATCGCAATTATACAGTATGATTGAGTTTATGTAGTGTTAGTTGCATCATTTTCCTCTCAAATTATCGTATAGACAGATGTTGCAAATTGATAAGAGGCTAATGGGACCCTTCATTTACTAATAAGCATGAGTTTAATTTGTACTTAGCTATATGCCTATATCTCTATCTTGTAACCTCAAATTCAGCACCATCGTCATCAGAGACTGAACCATTTTTCTGGTTTTGTTTCTTAGTCACTGTCTTATAAAGATTGTATAGCTAGTGTTAATGTCAAAATAACTGACCAAGTTTGAAAGATTCGAACTATATTTTTGCATACTGTATTCAATTTCCTTGGAACAATGGTAAAATTATCTCTTGTGACTTATAGATCACGGGTTTGAGTCGTGGAATCAGCAACTGATGCTTGCATCAGAATAGGTTACCTACATCACACCTCTTGGCGTACGACCCTTCCTCGGACTCTGCATAAACACGAAATACTTCACGCATCGGGTTGCCCTTTTCCTATATCCAATTTCCAGGACCATTTCTTAGATATCCATAAAAGATCACTACTTGGAAGAAACAAGCAAGATGGTATAAAAGGAAAATTGAATACACCTGAGAAGACTTTTTGGCATTTTTATATTCTGAGGTAAAATTTAAAAGAAATAGTTTGAAGCTCGACCGACACAAAGATTTCAGAGGTGTAGGGTCCAACATACAAATTTGACTCTTACGAAAACTCAAAAGAGATTAAAACTTGGAAAGGGGTTGCCTTTTTAAGATGTGAGATTTAGTGTTGGATTTTACTTATAAAATGAACATTTTCTTTGATGGGTAAAGAAGGAAATGAAAACTACGTATCAGCAATTTATTGGGAAATGTTCGTAGCGTATTGTTTTGCATGTAATGTCATTCTCCAACATATTATTTTACAAGATTCGTTATCAGTACTTCAATATACACGGCATACACATACCTTTGGAAATTTATGTCATTTTCAAAAGATTTCTCTGTATTTTAATGAGACAATACACAAGTGGCAGTATACATAATTTATGTAGTTTGTCCCGAATTGTCAATTACTTATTTTTTTCAAATAGTGAAACATAATTAAATTGCTTTCACGTCCAACTGTGTATAATTCAAGGAACAGCCTCACCGAAATCATACGTGACAATAGTTTATGACATTACTGTTGTGGCCCTACATTTGAAATAATCGTTGGCATAATTTGTAAGTCTTTTTATTTATAAAGAGTAGTCTTCTTCTTATCTTAGCTAAAAATATTAGTGCCATCTATGAATACAACTAGTTAGTGTAATAATCATTTTGTAATCCATATAAGTTATTAGACTGTTGCATTCAATTTAAGGTCTAAATTATCTAAGAGAGAAGGAAGAAGAAGAGGATAAGTCCTTTTTTTGTGGAAATGCTTCCAGAATTTAAAATAAACATTAGAAAATTTTTAGAAGTCTATTTAAACTATTATTAGGAGAAAAACATTGATTGAGTAACAGTACCAAAAAGTCCGAAAATCCTTTAATATTTTTTAACTAGACTTATAGTAAAAATACACCTCAGATTTGCAGATTTGCGGGTTCGAATCATGAATTTATCGAATTGAACCGATGCCATGGAATAGCTATAACTCATGGCAAGACTTGAAAAATAAATATGGGGGATAAATGGTTAAAAGGAGCAGACTAAACGATGAATTACTACTAAAGTTTGTTGAGATTGATGGAAGACCTCTTCCCTTAACTAAAAATTTTATATTCAACCTTAGGAATGACCTTTTTATTTTTTTTAATTTTTTTTTTCTTAATTTTTTTTTTTTTTTATATAGGAAGCGTTTGCTTTTTAATAGATTTTACGTTGCACAATTCAAATTAATTTGAGCTACAATATTGATAGTGAAAACGGGTAAGAAACAGTATTTTAAAAGGCGTGAGCATAAGGCGAGACGTTTTACATATGCTTTTGTGAGGCACAAGCCTCGAGGCGTAAGCCTCATGGGTATTAATATTTCATATAAATAATATAATTACAGTAAATATTTTTAAATATGTAAAATTACGTAAAAATTGAATAAAACTATAAATAAGTGAAAATTATATGTAGATGTGCTTCATTCCCACAAAAAACTAGTTAAAATAATTTATTATACGCTACTTACAAACACAAGTAACTTGAGTTGAAACGAATAAAGTTATCTACGTGGAGAAACAAAAAGGATGACTAACCTCTTATGAGCACGTAATTTTTGCCCTACGAAAATATTCCTACAAAATCTACAAAAAGTAACTTTCTTATTGATTTTGATTTTTGTAGAATTTTAAAAATTTTGTTATCTGCATTTAGTTGCATTTTTGTACATATTTAGTATTTCAAAATCATGAAAAATACCACAAAAAATGTCACTCTTCATTGCATAGCACTTTTAAATTTTATTTGCATTTTTAGGATTTAATCATATGCAAATGGCTTAATTGATAAATAAAAATCACAAAAAAATATGCATTAGCTTTAATAAATTAGTTTAATTAATTAGTTTAAGTGCTAATTAGGTCTTGGTTGCAAAACAAATATAATTAAAAACAATGTGGCTATTCCTGCAAAAACTAAAGGAAGAAATAAAGAGGTTGGTTTTGTTGAACTGGGCTAAGAGCATTTTTGTTTAGAGAAGCCCAAACCGCTGAAACGGCTTAAGCGCAGAAACTTTTCGCGACCCGTTCAGCCCATTCCCTATACCCGGTCCGCCCCTTTAATGACCAAAACGACACCGTTTTGGTCACGCTCAATCGCGACCGTTGATCGCCCCTCGATCCAACGATGCGGAACTCATCACTCGCCATCCTATATATATGTCCGAACCCGGTCTCTCTCTCCTCGATCAAACCCTAGAGACGCCCTTTGTCTCTCTCTCGCCCTCGATCTCACAAGCCGCCGCCGAGAATCACCTCATGGCGGCGGCGCACCTCCAATCCACCCCAAATCACTCCCATAGCCTCCTTCCTCTCCTTATCCCTAATCTCTAATCCCTAAACCATTTTCTCCAAAAACCCCTACAACTTCGCGGATTTCTAATCTAAGAAGTTGAAAACCCTAAAATCCGCCATTATTGATTCTCAAGTTTTCAGAAACGATTCAACTCGAAACTCACATTAATTGATTGTTCTCGATGTTACTTTCGGCTCGTTTCGAGAGAGAGTTCGGACCTGCTAGTTAAAGAATGTACCCAAAAGCCTATGGTAAAGTTCATCCATCTTCTTTTCTTTCTTTCTTCTTCTCCTTCTTCTCTTGTTCTGTTTTTTGTTATTTTTTTAGCATAATAGGTTTTAATAAATAATCAGTTTTTTGTTTGCATGTCAGGATTACTTAGGTATTTGCATTTTTAGTGTTAAAAATCATTTCTTTTCTTTTCTTCATGTTCGAAATTGCTCTGCACTTTATGTTTTCGGGGTCAAACGGAGACCTGCGTTGGTTGATAGTCAGGCACATTAGTTTCGAGGCCATAAGTGCATACTTAGGTGTGTTGGGGGTTGTATTCGAAAGATAATTAAACTTTAGGAGGCCCTTAGGAGTAAAAATAAAAGAAGAGGGTTCGAAAAGAAAAGGTGTAACTGCCAATAGGGCAGCTGACAATGTTGGTTATGAAAATATTCCTTCTCTTCTGTCAGACCCTGAATTTGCGCTGAAAATATTCCCCTTTTCCCTATTGGACTCTCTCGAATCCAGCCTTCAATATATAGGTATGCATAGAGCATAGGGAAATACACACTAACCCGTAACATGAAACTATCTGGAAAATTGATAGACATAGGCAGAAAAAGAAGAGACAATTTACTGAAACCCAAAATATTCTCATTCATCTTTTCTCAGTAAAGAATACTTCAGAAAGATTGAATTCAGAGCTTTAAAATATATCAAAAGGTTTTCTCGTTGCTTGGTTTTCATCTGGTCTTTATTTTGGAGGTTGATTTTTGCCTTTACTCATTACCGTTGTGTTGAGTTGCTATTGATTTCTGGGCTGTTTGTGTCACTTCATCACTGTTGAGCTTCATCTCCTACTTTCTGACCTTTATTTGGTCTTCTGATTATTGTTTCTCTGCCTTTAGGTATGTATGAATTTACCTGTAGCACTCTATCGCACTTATCAATAAAAACTTGAATTATTTGTACTATGATTATGTTAAATTCCATCATCATATTCGATTGTGACTTTTCTTAGTACCAGTTTTCTATCTCTCTGTTTGCTTAGCTGATTTGAATGTTCTGATTGAGCTATCTGCTGATTTACTGCTTGTTCAGTCCCTGTTTGGCTATCTTTAAATGTTATATTGAGTGAAGGTTGCTTATCCTTGGAAATTAACTTGGTAATTGTCCAGTTAAGCAGTCATATTTTGAGGGATTTGTCTAAGCTAAAGTCAGTCAGTATTCAGGTTTGATCACTGGTTTATCAAACTTGAAGATTGAGAGACTCCATGCAATGCTGTAATGTGTGGCTGATGACTTCACTCTTCTACAAGCAGTGAAATATAAATTTAGGTGTATTCACATAGTCGTCTTAGTCCTAAAGCTGTATTTGTTAGGAATAGCTATTGAAATATACTAAGCCTAATTCCAGTATGATTTGAATTCTTTGTCCATTATTATAGTTAAGTATACAGCATTATGGACAACATATGTTTTGGAAGATGTATTTGATAGTGATAGTTACTATAATGTACTAAATTTACATTCCAACAGTCTTAAATTCTCTGCCTATCATTGTATTTAAGCATATAGTATCACGAATGTCATAGATTTTGCTTGAACTTGTAATATTTGCTGGTATCTGCCTGATTTCGAGCTAAATTGATCCTAAAAGCAAAGCTGGCCTAGTTAGTTTACCACAAATGTGGTGTGTAGAAGTGTAGGCGATTTGGGCTTCAATCAAGAGCCCATTAACACTTCAGATGGCCCATAAAGAGATTGAATATAGGCTGTCGATTTCAATTGGTCGAAATGGGATGGCAAAGACACTGAAGGCTTCATGTTTAGCCTAGGTCTGCCCATGCCCAGTTTGTTTCACGAAATGGGCTGGCAAAAACGCTGTGGGCTTCACATTTCGCCTATGCCAGTTCATACCCAATCTGCCTCGCGAACTAGACTGGCCCATTGCACTAAGGGCTTTGCGATCAGCCAAAGTGTGCTTATACACAGTCTGCCCCAACGTAACCAAAGACGCAATCTAAGTTTTAGAATTATAATCTTTCTAGTGTAATTAGTAAATGAATCTGCCAAGAATCCCAAAATTGATCGTACAAATTTCCGCAAGTTATGGCCTTACAGCGAATTACCGAATAATTAGAAAAATATAGCTCTCAAATATCGTAGTTTGCTTTAGGCGCGTTTAAATAAATCATCATGACTATGGGTACGGTTCCCGTGGCATAGTCAATGATACATAAATCCCAATTCAAGTGTGCATTTCACGTGACTTGATCACAACTTCGAATGATAATAATAATATACATGTTGCAAATTGCGAGTGCGTCTCACGTGACGCAATTTACAGTATATACAAAAATGATAAGTGCGCGACTTCGCGACATATTTAAATAAACTCCATAAATCCTAAAAAGCAATTAAAATTCTATTAAAAGCAGTTAAAGAGTTTAAAAATGCACAATAGGTTCTAAGTATGTAGTAAATCAGATAATCAGGCGAATTATTAATAGTTGAGTGACCGTGCTAAAACCATGAAATTCAGGAGTGCCTAATATCTTCTCCCGGGTTAACAAAATTTCTTACCCGGTCTTCTACGTTCGCAGACCATAAATAGAGTCAACTTTTTTTGATTTGTGATTTTAAAATAAACCGGTGACTTGGGACACCATAATAATTATCCCAAGTGGCGACTCTAAATAAATAAATAATCTCATTTCGAATAATGTCACTTTAATTGAAAAAACTCCCATATCCCTCCGGAAAAAGGAGGTGTGACACCTCCAGCTTGAACTTTGAACTTACTGTTACGGAGGAGAATGAGTTTTCTTTATATTTGCAACAAAAAAATTAATTGTTTGCTGCTTTTAGAAGATAGTAGCAGATTAACAGACAAAATAAAGAATTACGAAAGAGCATAAATTAAGGTTTTTAGCAATAAAAAAAATCTTGAATTTTAGATTTAATATTTCAGTTTTTTTTTAATGTTTTCGAGTAATAAACTTATTTTAAAACATTGGTTGGAAACAAAAGAAGAATTAAATGAAAAAAAGAAATAATGGAAGGGAGATAGTTGAGAGCAAGGTGGAGTGGACAAGGGAGGCTGTGCAGATAAATGAAGAATCAATGATTGGAGCGTCGATAGACGTTAACGTGTCCTCCGACAGTTACACGTCGGATAGACATAAATTCATTTGTCTTTGGAAATTACGTTCACAGTTACTCCTTCCATTCACTTTTATTTGTCACGTTTTGTCACTTTACACTTCTTAAAAAATAATAAATAAAGCGTATAATTTAATATAATATTCATATTAATTGATGCATATTTTTAATAATTTTAAAAAAATAATTTGAAATGAGTAATTAATATTGTGATTATAACAAAAAAAAAAAATTCTCTTAATATACTAAAAGTGACAAGAAAAAATAAAAATCTATTCTTAAAATAATGAACAAGTAAAAATGAATCGAGGGAGTATTATTATACAAATAAAAGTGTGGCACTGACGTATACAAGAATACAATTTTCAAGTACTTTACTAGTTTTAGATCTAGTACAAGTAGAATAGTGAACTTAATTAACCATATAAAGAGAAATTTCAACTGGATTATTTCTGATATGTACATGTGTATGTAATCTTTTATTTTGGAAAAAACTTGAATATGAGCAAATAATTCCTTGTTACCCGATATAAAAACTCAATTCACAATAAATATAAGGAAAATATATGTTGATTTCTCTTTCCCTTTGAAGTAATTCCTTATCCGAATGGCTCAAATACTTCGTTTGGAGTACCTTGCAGATTCTGTTAGATTTATATATATTTTAAAAGGAAAAAAGATGAGAAGTAAAAAGCAAGTATTGAAAAGATGTGATATTAACCTTTTATGTGGGGTCCAGAAAACATCTTGGATCACACGTGAAAAACAATGTGTCGGGATGTGAAAGTAAAAAAATCATAACATTCATATCTTATAAAAAGCGAGAAAATCCAGCTTGTTCTGAGGAAGGTTTCTGTCGGGTCATAGTATTCTTTTGAGTCCAATATATAGACTTTTTAAATCATGAAATTTTTAGAGACGCTAGAAACTGTCAATTACGACGTTTATTAATAGTTTTGGCAAATTAATTTATTCAAAATTATTTAACATTGTTTGAAAAAAAATAAAAATTAGTATGTCTTTTTTGCAAATTCACATAGTTTTAGTTGATGGAGTGCAAATTTAATGAGATGTTTAAAAGAGACAAATGTATTTTAAACAAATGATGGCTAAGGCTATTAAATATTTTCTTAGTTGAAAAATTAAATATTTTCTTAAGAGTTGTAAAGAAACATATGTTATAGTAATCGGAAATAGTATTAATTTTACTTTTCATCAGTTTTTTTTAGTGTCACCCCCTTAATTATTTAGGGCAATTGGAATGGAAGTACCTTTTCTGAAAGACAGTTATTCTCGTTCATGTGAAAAGATACTATTTTCAATCGGCAAATTATTTGAACTTTCAGGCAAAAAATTACTTTTTTTTCTTTTCTAGATGTACGAGGGCAAGTGTATAATTTGAAGAGTTATAAAGTTATATATTACAAATCAAGCAATATGGCACAAAACTCCAGCAAATAAAAATACATATGGGACTTTCATATTTCATCATTTGTGTGTCGTGGTCAAATAAATTCATGCAATATAGTATCAATGCTATTATAATCATATATTCTTAGCTGTTACACAGCGAAGAGGATCTTGATTTGTTTGGTGACAAGATATGTAACCATGTCTGCAAAACAATATCCACCTTAATTTGAAAATACTTGTTGGATATCTTATTCAATGTTTTAATTTAACTTTTTAGGTAATTCCCATTTTGTTGTTTTCTACTCGCTCTTCAATTTCTTACACTAAGGTGGACCCAACTCTTTTACTAGGGTGACATATATATATATATATAAAAGAAAATTTCTATACTCATTACTAATAACATATGTCAAACATAACAATATATTTCTTTTTTCAGTTAGACTGAAGAAGTTCTCCCAGCATCTGAATTTCAGAAACTTCTATTCCTGCCACCCGTTGTAATTTTTAGCATAAGACTGTTTACCTGCAAAACGGTAAAGTTAAATTTGTCACGCAGTTTATAGATAAGTATACTAATTTGATCCAAAAAAGATAAAAAAAAAAAAGAAGAAGAAGTTAAAGCTTAGCAATAGAAATTGAAAAAGATGACAAGCCTGGCTCCGAGCGCAATGTCTCCGAGGACAAAAATAAAAGCAATGAACAAGAGCAAATAAAGTTGTTTAATTGAAAGTAAAATATAACATATGTTTCTTCAAGAATTTCATGTGTTATGACGAGCGCAAAACACAACATAAAATTTATGCTCGCTAGCCAAAGATAGTATAGTATGAGTACCGTCTTCACATGGATTGGATTTAAACAATGCTCTAGTAATTCCTGGCTAACTGCTATTCAGGATGATCAAAACTTGATTGGAATGATTACGAACTACGATTAACTACTAAATTAAAGCAATTGACAATTGACGGCAAAGAACTAGAGATTAGCAGAGTTGGTTTCTTATCAATGTGAGAAATAAAGGTTTTGACATGATAGGTGCAAGATTTTTATTCTGGATATGACGCTTTGATAATTCACTCTTGAGGTTCTATCGATTCTCACGAATTTAATAGGTGATTAGCTTATACTTCCGATACATACTCTTCTCTCGATTAAATCTAAATCTTTCAAATAAACTAATGTGAAGTGCAGTGAAACTTGCAAGAATCTATTGGTAGGACTGATCTAAGAGAAACTTCTCAAAAAGCTCTCTCAATTACTTCAAACAATCACCAAAATAAACTAAGGCATACACTGCAATAATATTCAATAAGATGTTTTCTTTCGATTAAACACTATAAAGAATAAAATCACTACTATATTAAAGCTCCTCCAATAAATTCAAGCAATAAAACCGTAGTCAAATTCATAAACAAAAACCAAGTCACCAAGTCATGTAAAACCTTAAGGTAAACTATTCCATAATTATGGAGGAAGTCATCACAAATACAATTAAAGAGTGAGAAAGCATCAATCTAACGTAACAATCCAAACTTCCGTATTGAATTAATGGAAAGATGATGAAATCCTGTGTCTTGTAGCCTCCAATGCTCTCCCAAAGCTTCCAAGGCCAAAAGTCCTCTAAAAATCGTGTTTTGGTGTATTTATACCATGTAAGAACGGGCCCGGAAAAAACTATCCTTTCCAAGATAAAGTAGGAGAAATACTCTGTAAAATTTGCATATGCGCGGTGCATGGCGCGTCGCCCCATGCGGTGTCCTTTGGAGAAGTTCAGAGAGTTAATTTTTACACTCTAGAGGAATTTTGCCCTAGAGCCCAGCGTCCCCCGGCGCCGTAGTACATTTTTTCGAGAGTAATCTTTTTTTTTTCCTCACTTTTTGACTTTCAGACTTGGTCTTCGACCCCCTAACGTGATCTCGGCTTAAGTCTTTGGGCTTCTACTCAGACTTTAAAGCTCCAAATCATCCATTAGCTCTAAACTTGTTTCTCCACTTGAAATCACAGCATAACACACATAATAAGTATAAAGTATTAGCAATTAGGCTCAAATACAATCAAAGTATAGTAACTAGAGTGAAAAATATAGTTAAAAACGTGAGTTCCTCGCCTACCATCAACACCCCACACTTAGACTATTGCTTGTCCTCGAGCAATCAAACAACACTTCAAATATAGACGACTTTTTTCAAGCAACTTCCCTAACTCATCATGCCAAGAATATTAAAACAGACTAAGCACCCTACCATAACATAGCCTCAAGACTCGACTCACAAATGCCACGTATTTTCTTCAAAACCCTGCTCACTTACTCTAACACAGAGGCCAAAGACGTTACTTTTCCTTCACAAGTCATGTGCCCTCACACAATCAATAGAGAGTAGTTCCACACACAATAAAGTTCAAGAACAATTAGGAACTCAAGATAGGAAGAATTCACTCACTCTCAGAAATAAATTTATGCTCCATAGAAAACGTACCATAAACTTACTCGTAGTATAATACTCTACTAATTGAGCTCATTTAGTCAAGGATCAAGTAGGACTTTAATTGGTTGTAATGTATGCTGCGGGACAGGTATGATACATTTGGATATAGTGTCTACACCTCCATAAGCACTTTAATACATATATATTAACAATTTAACCACACACTTATATTGAACCAAACCCCAACCTTCACACATAATAGTATCAAGATCTCAATATCTTTAAGCACAAACAAGATGAGAACTACTACTGGCAAGGAATTCATTTTTTTTCTTTTCTAAGTTTTGATTTTTTTAAAAAGAAAACTCACTTTTTTCCTTTCAATTCCCTACAAGTGGATCTCATAATTTTTTTGAGCAATGCACCTTTCTCCTTGTTCAGTAGTTCCACTCAAAAACCCGACCATACCTCACTTAGATTTTACAACCTCATAACAAAATCAGGTGCTCAAGAGAGGTAGAACGTTCAAAAAGATAGTCAATTCAAACAAGGATCGGGCTTGCAATGTGGTTGCCAAAGAAGTAGGGTTACAGGCTCAAAGGGGCTAACTAGGATACACAACAATCAGACGGGCCATAAACATATAATTGGCTCAACAAAGAAATACCTATATCACTTCCTAGACTGAACAAGACTGCTATTTCGCTTTGCAAACACACGGGGCAAGTTCTAGACATCAACTGACTTGTGCAGAATATCAACAAAATCTTACACACACGTTGGCACATAACTCACTTAGGACCGGATCTATCCCGACTCTCTATTCAAAGCAATTAAGAAACATCAAGATCAAACATTTTACGGCACTTATACATGAGTCAAGAATTGAGCCTAGGCGTCACAACTAAGGCACTCACTACTCTCAAGGCACAACAAAGTCAAGAAAAGTCATCTCCATTTAATACCATAGCACAAGACTTCACAATTCCTAATAAAAGAAAAACTAACTACACCCGGTTCAAACAAAACCCTTGAAAAAGAATCACGGCACAAAGAAAAACCAAGGAAAAATTGTTACACTACCTAGGAAAAACAAAATATCTTTTTTCTTCGACTTTGATATGTCAAGAATACAGTCGAGAAAATCCATCGTCGGAAAAAGTCAATTTTTTTATTAAGAAGAAAAATAAAAGCAATGAACTAGAGCAAATAAAGTTATTTAATTGAGAGTAAAATATAGCATATGATTCTTCAAGAATATCATGTGTTATGACGAGTGCCAAACACAATATAAAATTTATGCTCGCTAGCCAAAGATAGCATAGTATGATTACCGTCTCCACATGGATTGAATTTAAATAATGCTCTAGTAATTTCTAGCTAACTGCTATTCAGGATGATCAAAACTTAATTGGAATGATTACGAACTACGATTAACTACTAAAGTAAAGCAATTGACAATTGACGGCAAAGAACTAGAGATTAACAGAGTTGGTTTCTTATCAATGTGAGAAATAAGGGATTTGACATGATAGGTGTAGGATTGTTATTCTAGACCTGACGCTGTTATATTTCACTCTTGAGGTTCTAATCGATTCTCACGAATTCAATAGGTGATTAGCTTATACTTCCAATTCAGACTCCTCTCTCTATTAAATCTAAATCTTTCAAATAAACTAATGTGAAATGCAGTGAAACTTGCAAGAATCTATTGGTAGGACTAATCTAAGAGAAACTTCTTGCGAATATTTCTCAATCTTAATTTAATGGTAACTCAAAAAGCTCTCTCGAGTATCGATTACTTCAAAGAATCACCAAAATAAGCTAAGGCATACACTGCAATAATATTCAATAAGATGTTCCTCTTTCGATTAAACACTATAAAGAATAAAATCACTACTATATTAATGCTCCTCCAATAAATTCAAGCAATTAAACCGTAGTCAAATCCATATACAATAACCAAGTCACCAAGTAATGTCAAACCCTAACGTAATCTACTCCATATTATGGAGGAAGTCATCACAAATATAATTAAAGAGTGAGAAAGCATCTATCTAACGTTACAATCCAAACTTTGTAATGAATTGATGGAAAAATGATGAATTCTTATGTCTCGTAGCCTCCAATGCTCTCTCAAAGCTTTCAAGGTCAAAAGTCCTCCAAAAATTATGTTTTTGGTGTATTTGTACCATGTTGGAATCGTCCCGGACGAGACTATTCTTTCCAAGCCGAAGCAGGAGAAATACTCTGTAAAATTTGCACATGTGCGACGCATGGCGCACTGCCCCACATGGTGCGCCTGTGGAAAAGTTCAGGGAGTTGATTTTTACACTTTGCAGGAATTTTGCACTAGCGCCTTGCGCCTTGCGGTGCATGGCACGACGCGGTAGTGCATTTTTTCCAGAGTAATCTTTTTTTTCTCACTTTTTGACTTCCAATCTTGGTCCTCGGCCCCGAACATGATTCCAACTTAAGTTTTTGGGCTTCTACTCATACTTCAAAGCTCCAAATTATCCATTTTAGCTCCAAACTTATTTTTTCACTCGAAATCACATCCTACACAGCGTAACAAACGCAATAAGTACAAAGTATTAGCAATTAGGCTAAAATACAATCAAAGTGTAGTAACTATAGAGCAAAATGTAGTTTAAAACGTGAGTTCCTATCCTACCATCATGTTGCAATGGCGGCTGAGCCTGCTATTTATAACTATACCTAGAAAACAAGATCCTAGGATCACTTAAATGATAATAAAGGGTCACTGATAAATATGTAACGGCAAGCCATTTGAATGCAAATATTATTTGTAATGTTTTCTCATTGAATGTTATCCGATAGCAAATACTCGATCTGTTCCCGTTGATCATACTCCCTTCGGGATTTGGATGTCAATTGTAGTTTTTGTTCCCGGTGCTGGCTGTTACTTGACTCCCTTTTTACCTGTCTTCGGTTCCACGTTTCATGCTATCATTCGAATTATTATAAACCAATTTTACCCTATACAGATAGTCCCCCTGCTTTTCGGTGACATATCTTTGTGTTACCAGAAAGTTGGTGAAGATCCCTTTCTTGGCGAGAAATCTCCTGAACAGTCTCTGACGCTTGAAAGGATGCACGTCTTCTCGCATTTGATACCCCGAATACATGTTGCCCCACGATTCAACAAATATTTTTGCCGGTTTTCGAGGTAATCATGGCCACGATTTTTGCCATTTATAACGTCACCTCTACTTATCATTTACTTCTTTTACTTCTAAATTTTCATAAATTCTTCTTCTTCTCTGCACTCTTCCGCTTAGAAAATTTTCCATCTCTTCCGATTTACTCAGCAAAAGTTTTACTAACCTTTTATTATCATGGCTTCTTTCACTACACCCTCTGGAAATTCTGGCCTTCTCTTCGGTGGAGGCCAAAATAAAAACAAGGACGCTAATGTTGATTCTGAACTGCCTACCATAAACACCATTATACCAAAAAACCTCAGTACTGTTAATGACTTCCAAGAGAAGGTCCCTTCTGCGTCTTCAAGAACTTGGGCTATTAGTAGGTATCCTTTATCTATTCGGTCTTCCAGTATCCCCACCGTAAAAGACGACTACAACTGCCTCAACCTTGACATCCTTGCTCTGGATATGATAAAGCGGTTCACTCACCAAGGAGGGTTTTATGTATGTTTATACATATCCATTTACCTTGGGTCCCTTTTCTCTGGAGTCGAGTGCATGGCTCGACCCCGTAATTTTAGAGGTTTTTCCACCGGTACCGGGTCTTTTTAGCACAAGTAGGCCCATCTATATGGCGAATGATGGCTTGCCTTCGCCAACTATGCATGGAGACTGGGGAAACTCTAACCGTTGCACACATGATGAATCTCTACTCCCCCAAAAATTTTGTAGGGGAGTAATAAACTTCAGCAAACGTGGCCACCACGCTCTTCTCACCAGCGTGGATGATGATAATGATCGCGGGTGGATGGAGCAGTTTATCATTATTGCTACCAGGGACATCATCCCGGCCACACCTTCGTCTTTTCCTGTATCATGGGACTGTTTTCGTAAGTTTATGATTTGTTCATTTCCTTCCTTGGTGAAAAGATTATTCTCCGTTATTGTTAACCTCTTCCTTTTCTTTGTTCCATCTATCTGGTGTGAACCACCACGGGTTAAAGGCCTGGACCAGTGGGTTCAGAAGATTCTGTAAATCACAACACAAGAATCCCACCGGTGGAAGCAGATGCCCCTCAAATATGGGTGGAAGGCCAAGAACCATGATAAACCGAGTCCTTCTTCCTTTAATCTTTCTATGAACATAAGTAACTTTGCTAACTCCATTTTTTTCTTGATTCAGAACTTCTGCAAGGCTCTGTCACCTGCCTTGAGGTCGATGTTCTGGCTGACCCCGAGGAGACTATGAGGGTGTTACAAAGTGCCCTTGCTCGAAGCAGTGGCCGCGGACTTGCTTCCGGTGAAGGTGCTTCCTCTCGGAGTCCCCAGCCAGAGAACAAGAAAATAAAAAGGCGATGTTCTTCCTCGGCTGGAACTCAAAGTAAGAAACCAAAGAAGACAAGGATCGAATCGGCCACTGTGGTTGTTGTAGATGAAGGAAAATCCAGTGATGAAGTGGCTCCCCTTCAAAGGAAGAAAATATCTTCATCAGCTCAACCGGATGCTCAGCGGGGAGAGCTTCAAAACCCGACTGTAGAAAAGGTCCAAGCACTTTGGGGCGAGATGAATCTGGTAAATAATGCCGATTCCCGCTTTCTTGCCCCTGTTGCTTTCTCCGGTCCAAGGAGTTCGGACCACGGGCCTCTTCTGCCTTCGGCAACTAAGCAAGAAATAATCAGTGCTGCCTCTGCTGCAGCTGTTTCTCAACCTTCCATGCTAATAACTTTACGCCTATTGACACCATCCACTCTTTTGCCGCCAACACCAATTGCATCGCCTCTATGGGCAACAGATGACTGAGAGGGAGGTGTTTCTCCTCCTAGCCTTCCGAGCATGGGAATTTGGGGCATAATTACTCAACCCCTTCCCCAGATCCTCGAGGGAGGAGAAGCGCCACTCTTTCGATTTCGAAAGGGTGCCATCTTTTGTCGAAGCCGGTGGAGCTTGCAAATTATCTGAAGCCTCTGGCTTCGGAGAAAGGGGAATGCTTGTTAAATAGTGCTATGCACAATGCGGCAATGGTACCGCACGTGTTCTCTTATCACTTCTTTTCCATTTATTTGCTGCAATGTGAATTCTAACCTTGATATTCTCTTTTTTTTTTTACAGGCCAACTTTCTCGCTTTCATAGGCCTGCAAATATTGATCCTTGATAAAGAGGGACTTGCTTCCGAGTGGGATCAACTGTTGGCCGAACAGAACCAACTTGCTGCGTGCCTCCCAGTTCAGAAGGCAAAAGCTGCTGAGATGGATGAGCTCGAGGATTAGTTGCAGCAGAGTGAGCAAGACAAAATGGACCACAACCAAGAAGCTGCTCAGTTGCACGAAAAGCTTCAAGAGGCCAAGACTAAGTGGGCCGAGCTCCACTAATACTGTGCTTGTTGCTGCCTAGCACGAGTCTACCTTCTAGGAAGAATTGAATAATTTGAAGGCAGCCTTAAGCTCCAAGACCGAAGAGGCCAATGCTGCCGAGGAGAAGAGGGCCTGACTGGAGGAGACGCTAAAGAGGCCGATGGACCAAAACCGGCTTCATTCGGCTACGAATGTTGAGCTCGATGCTCGCCTTGGTACCCTAAGATCCTAGAGGGGCGACCTCCAGGTCTAAGTTGACAGACTTAAGGCAAAACTCCAAGACCAAGATGATTCCCTTGTATTTGAGAAGACTTATTGAATATACCATATGAGGAGGAAGACCTTGGAAGAGGCCAAAGTGGGCATTCCTAATATAGATTATTGCATTGCCCAGGCCCGAGAACTGGAGTTGTCTGTTCGAGAATGCCTCCCTGCTCGGCCCGCTGCAACTGACTCCTCGAGTACCAGTTCTGAGTAATCTAGAATCCAAGGGGAGATTGAAGAAGATGAGGATGACGGCCAAGAACCGGCGGCTGATCCGCCTTCCTCCTCCGGGGGAGACGAAGATCCCTCTCTCGCTTCGGGCTTCGGCGGCAATGATGCGTAGCTTTTTCTGTTTTTTTTCTTCTTTTTGTACTTTGTAATTATGTCAAACCTTTTACCGAGTTTGACACTTCGATGAATAAAGAATATTTTTGCTTAAGTGTTGTGCAAAATGCATTCCTTTTATGTCGGATTAGTTAAAGCTTCGGTTACGCTTTCGTCCGATAGCTTTTGATTCCGGGCACAAATTCTTCCGCAATCAATCCTTTACTATGAGGGTTTCATAAGAGAGGTCCCTCTAATATTTACGCTGCTCTTGAAGAGGACTTCTCCTATTCATTCCGGCACAAGCATTTGCAGTTTTTGTTAACTTTCAAATAATAAAATCGGTTCATCATTTAGACAAAAAAAAAGATAAAAATAAAAGGACTTTATTTTATTCCTTCTATATTTAAAGTACACGAGCATTCATTTGTTAAAGTAAAAACTGTCAATACATGTAGCTAACTTGTACAACTTATTTCTACGGGGCTGGTCATGTAGTCCCTGGTCCTGATGAGACATTATTGTTCCCGGTTCTAGCAGTCCCCGATGGCATTCATTGTTGCCATATTTTATACTATTCTCTCCCAGTGTTCGAATGCGAAATATGCGAATTGGAACACTGGATGTCTTGCTTTATTGGTGGAAACAACTCGTGGATGGTTAAATAGTCTTTAGTTCAATGGCAAGCTTTGCTTTCCATAAGCGGTTTGCCATCGAGCCAAAGATTTATTTAACCATCCCATCGTGGTTTATCATTGATGTGGAGATCTCCATGCCTTTTCATTTAAAGGTCTTATTCTTACCGATGACGCTTCCTTCGTAGTATGCTTTCTGTTCCTGCCTCATTAAAAATCTTGCCAGAATAATTATTGGGACAAAAACTGGTCAAAAGAAAAAAGAGTGCAGCACATGCTTTCAGTGTAATAGGATTCGTCAGCAGCAGTACCTTTTGAGGTGAGTCATGCTCCAATTATTAACTTGACTCCATCTTGATTCTCCAATTCGTAGGATTCTTTACCGTTAACAGCTAAAACCCGGTAAGGACCTTCTCATGTTGGACCCAGCTTCCCGGCGTTGATTTCCCGAGTGTTCTGAGTCACCTTTCTTACAACCAAGTCTCCTACTTTGAAGTAGCAGAGGTTAGCCCTCCGATTATAATATCGTTCCATCCTTTGTTTTAGGGCCACCATCCTTATGTAGACGAAGTCCCTGTGTTCGTCTAGTAAGTTCAGCCTCACTAATAGTGCTTCATTATTTGCTTCTTCGTTTGATCGGCAAAACATTCGAGTTGGTTCCCCTAATTCCACCTACATCAGAGCTTCCACACTGTATACAAGAGAGAAAGGTGTTTCTCCCGCTCGACTTCGTCGTTGTTGGGTATGCCCATAGTACATTTGGTAGCTCTTCGGGCCATTTGACTTTAGTAGTTTCTAGCTTCTGTTGAAGGTTCTGGATAATCACCTTATTTATTGATTCTGCATGTCCGTTAGCACTTGGATGGTACGGAGAAGATATAGTTCTCTTAATTTCAAATCCTCTAAAATTTTTGTGACTTTGAGCCTACGAACGGCGGCCCGTTGTCACAAGCAATTTCCTTCCGTATTCTGAATCTGCAGATTATATGGTTCCATATAAAGTCCATCACTTCGTGCTCATCGATCTTTTGGTAAGGACCTGCTTCAACCCATTTAGAGAAGTAGTCAGTTAAAACTAACAAAAATCTTACCTTTCGGGGCATGGTGGCAGAGGACTGACTATGTCCATTCCCCATTTTATGAATGTCCATGGGGACAAAAATGAATACAAGAGTTCTGCCGGTTGGTGCACTAATTGTGCATGGTGTTGATTTCTGAACGAATGCCTTTGTGTCTTGCTCCATCCAGGGCCAATAGTAACCTGCCCTAACCAGCTTTGGAACTAGCAGATCTGTACCAGAATAGTTCCCACAAATCCCTTCGTGGACTTCGCTCATCACGTAGTCCGCCTCCGGGGCTCCCAAACATCTGGCCAAAGGTCCTAGGTATGATATTCTGTATAATTTCCCATCCACGAGGCAGTAGCGGGTTGCTTTGGTTCGTAGCACACAAGATGCCTTCAGTATTCGGGTAAATTGCCATGCCGAAGATATTTGACGAACTTATTCCTCCAGTCCCAGACTAAGTTGGTTGAGTTGACCTCGCAGTAATTGTCCACGTCCAATACCAAGTCAGAAGTTGCACTATTATACCAGAGTCAGATCCTTTCGTCTCCGTTGATGATCCCAAATTAGCTAATGTGTCTGCTTCCACAATTTCTTCTCTCGGAATGTGTACGATCGAACATTCCGTGAATCGTGCAAGCAATGCTTGAATCTTATTCACATATTGCTGCAGGTGTTCTTCCTTTGTGTCAAAAATACTGTACACTTGGTTTACTACCAACTGAGAATCACATTTGATCTCGATGACCTCGAAGCCAAGTCCCCCGGCCAGTTCAAGTCCTGCAACCAAATCCTCATACTCAGTTTCATTGTTAATTAATGGAATAATCTTAATGGCCTGCCTCAGCGTTTCTCCCAAGGGTGTTTCTAAAACTACCCCAAGGCCGGATCCTTTTACGTTGGAAGCTCCATCCTTAAACAAGGTCCAAACTCCCGATGTCGTTTCCGACACCAACACTGATTGCAACCAAGGGCATTGATCCAGGACTAAAATCGACTACAAAGTCAGCCGAAACTTGTGACTTGACTGCCCATTTATTTAACCGGCATGACAACTCAGGCTTGTAAAGAACATTCCTCAAGGGAAAATTTGTCACAACAGCCATCGAGTGGCATTGAAAATAAGGTCTAAGCTTTCTAGAGGCGACTACGAGAGCTAAAGCCAATTTTTCAAGGTGCGGATAAGAAGTCTCCGCTCCCGCTCCCGATAATATTTTACTAACATAATAAACAGTAAATTGCGTACCTTTCTCTTCTCGGACCACAACAACACTTACCGCTACCTCCGAGATTGTTAGATATATCAACAATTATTTGCCTTCCCGTGGTTTTGATAGTAATGAGGGGCTGGACAGATACCTTTTTAATTCCTCCAGTGCCTACTGGCATTCAGGAGTCCACTCGACATTGTTCTTCTTTTTCATAAGTGAGAAGAAATGATGACATATTTTAGAGGATCTTGAGATGAACTTGCTTAAAGCGGCAAACCTTCCGGATAACCTCTGTACCTCCTTTAAGCTCGTTAGCTAGTCCGAGATTTCTTCGATGGCTTTGAATTTATCATAATGTACCTCGATCCCCCTTTGCGAAACTAAGAACCCCCAAGAACTTACTAGAACCAACCTCGAACATGCATTTTTCTGTGTTAAGCTTTATGTTGTATTTCCTCATAATGTCAAAGGTCTCTTAGAGGTGCTTCAAATTATCTCCTGCATTCAAAGACTTGACTAACATGTCAACTATATATACTTCCATAGTTTTGCCTATTTGTTTCTCAAACATTTTGTTAACGAGCCTTTGATAAGTGGCTTCGGTGTTTTTAAACCTTAATGGCATCATATTGTAACAATATGTGCTAAAATTCATTATAAAAGAAGTTTTTTCCCGATCCTCCGAGTTCATTTTGATTTGATTGTACCAGAAGAAAGCATCAAAGAAACTTATCAACTCGTATCCGGCCGTTACATCAATCATTTGATCAATGTTTGGTAATGGGAACGAGTTTTTAGGGCATGCCTTATTTAAGTCCTTATAATCTACGCACATTCTAAACTTGTTATTCTTCTTCAGAACTACAACTACATTAGCTAACCATTCTGGATATTTTACCTCCCGAATTGAACCGATCTCGAGTAGTCGAGTTACCTCTTTTTTAACAAACCTATTTTTGGCCTTCGCTATCGGGTGTTTCGTTTGCCTTACCGGTGGGAAGTTCGGATCCAGGCTTAGCTTGTGCACGACCACCTCTAATGGATACCTGTCATATCCGAGTGCGACCATGCAAATAATCGATGTTAGCTTAAGGAAATTAATAAATCCTGACCTGAGCTCGGGGTTTAACCCTGTTCCCAAATGGAACTTCCTTTCCGGAAATTGTTCGAACAACGCCACCTGCTCGAGTTCTTCTGCAGTTGACTTTTTTGCATCTATCTCCTACGGTATGTGAAAGTATCTCAAAACCTGATAGGATTCCGATGATTCCTCACTCTTATTATCTTCATTCGAAGAGGGAGAAGACATCAGCTCCTATAATTGGTATTTATTGGACTCCTTTCCATCGCTGCTAGAAACATTTACCGCGTTCATCTCCCTTGCCGCCAGTTGGTCTCCTCTTATCTGTTTGATTCCTTCCAGGGTTAGAAATTTCAGAAGTTGATGATATGTTGAGGGCACAACTTTCATCTCATGTATCCACAGCCTCCCGAGGATTATATTTTAGCCCATGCCGCCATCTACCACTTCGAATAAGGTGGTTTTGGTTACCCCTTCGGCATTTGTGTGCAGTAGGATCTCACCTTGGGTTGTCACACTTTTCAAGTTAAACCCATAAAGAGTTTTGTCTCCGGTATGATGCTTCCGGTCAATCTTGCTTGCTCCAACACTCTCCATTGAATGATGTTCGTCGAGCTTCCCGACTCAACCAAAACATGCTTAATTTTGAAATCTAAACATTAAGAGAGATCACCAAAATATCATTACGTGGAAGAAGGAGTCCGTCAACGTCTTCCTCCGTGAAGGTGATATCATCTTCCGCGACTTCCAAGATCTCATGTTGTGAGTCACCAAAATCTTCATTTTCTACCGCCGAGAAGGTTACACTGTTGATTTCATTCCCTTCGAGAATCATGTTGATAGTTAACCTAGGAGAATCTTCTGCTGCCTTTGAAGGCTCTACATTTTCCCGGCTTCGACTGTAGTTATTTTTGGCTCCATCACTTAGAAATTACTTGAGATGGACATTCTTTAATAATGTTTCCACCTCTTCATGTAGTTATCGGCTGTCTCCAGTTCTATGGCCGTGAGTCCTATGATATTCACACAACATATTGGGATCCCTCTAGCTGCGCTGGATCTGATTGGCTTCGGGAATCGTGCTTCATTGATATTCATCATTGCTCACACCAAAACCACTAAGCTGATGTTGAAGTTATAATCTGATAACCTGGGGTATGTGGAGTCCCGAGCCCCTGGTACATTTTTTTCTTGTAATGACCTGCTGTTCCAGCCACGGTCGGTTCTTTTATTAGGAACGAACCTATCCAAGGACCGAAACCCTTTGCTGTTGCATCCCTCGGTTATTTCATATGATCAGAAACGACCTTTAGAAGACCGCCGATCCGCATCGAAGTCACTTTTAAAACTCATCTTGATTTTTTTCTCAGTCCCTTCCCTTGGTTGATGTCGAGAACCCGAGCTGATCGTCTTCTATTCTTATTTTTAACTCGTATGGACATCCACCCATGTGGTTGCTTGAAATTCGAGCAGGATTTCCTTCAACTTTCGGGAGTCGTCAGAGCTTTGCGGATTCAAACCCTTTGTGAACGCCTTCGCTTCCCACTCATCTGGTACAGCCGGTAGCAGCATCCTCTATTTCTGGAACCGGATCACGAATTCTCGCAATAACTCGGACTCGCCTTGCACAATCCTGAATATGTCCGCCTTCCTAGCTTGGAACTTTCTTGCCCCGGTATGGGCCTTGATGAATGAATCTGCAAACATTTAAAAAGAGTCAATTGAATGCATGGGTAACAGTGATACTATATCAAGATCCCCTTTGTGAGGGTTTCACCAAACTTCTTCAGCATGATCGATTGGATCTCATGTTGAGCCAAACCGTTCCCTTTTACGGCCGTGGTGTAGGTTGTGATATGCTCCTGCAGATCCAAATTCCCATTTTGGTATGGCCGGCATCTTGAACCTCTTCGGAATTAACTCTGGCGCTGCGCTCGGCTTAATTGGAAATTGCGTGTATTTTTTCGAATATGAGCCTTTCAAAACTGGTGGTGCGCCCGGAATCTGATCCATTTGGGCGTGAAACTCCTTAGCATTTTGATCCATCCGTTCGTTCATTTCACTCATAAACCTCATGAGCTATGTTTTGAAGGGGTCATTCCCGTTGTCATTCCTAGATCCGCTACTGGTTCCCCCGGCGCCACCGAAGCCGACTTTACCCCTGGGGTGTTATTGTCAACCCTTTGGGCCGTTTGACTTGCAGGAGCAGTGGGAGAAAGCGACACCTTTCATTTGCATTATTAGAAGCACATGAAAATGCTTATTTTTACTCAATCATTACTCGGTCCTGCCTTGAGAAGTGACTCATGATTGCTTTCTGTTGTTCTCTTAAGATTTTCACTGTTTCCATGACATGTTCTTCCTTTGCGTCATCGGGAGTTGGCTACCGCACATTTCGGGGGTACTGCCCTTCACGAACTGGGGTTGCTTCATCCCCTTTGGCATGGGTGTTGCTGTTTGAGTCTTCATGTTAAGGCAAATCTTCGTGTCCCGCAACTTTGTGCGTGATATTGACATCATTAGCTATCATTTCTGATTTCTTTCTGAGGAAAAATCAAACAAGTTAGTAGCAAATATAAGGACCAGAGTAATTACGTAACTGTCTAAGTCGCACGGTGGGCGCCAAACTGTTTACCCGCAAAATTATACAGTTAAATTTTTTACGTGGTTTATAGACAAGCGAACTAATTTAATCCAAAAATGATAAAGAAATGAGATAAAAGTTAAAGCTTAGCAATAGAAATTGAAGAAGATGACATGCCTGGCTCCGAGAGCAATATCTCCGAGGACAGAAATAAAAGCAATGAACAAGAGCAAATAAAGTTATTTAATTGAGATTAAAATATAGAATAAGTTTCTCCAAGAATTTCAAGTGTTACAATGGCTGCTGAGCCTGCTATTTATAACTATACTTAGAGAACCAAGATGTTAGGATCAAACCCCACTTAAATGATAATAACTTCAGTGCTTCATCTCTTCTGTCACCATCAATACATGCAGACAATCTTTTTGCTGACTGTCTTCATGCCTATCTTCACCTTGGCTTTCCAACTAGTCTTTGGTAAAGCTATGATGAAGATAAGCTCCATAGGTTATAGAACTAATCCCCATCCTTGGTCGTATATTATTTTTTTGTTATTTTACTTGGGGATAGTTTGTTCAAAGTTTAATTATAGTCTCTGCTGTATATGGAAGAAGTCCTTCCTTTCTTTCTAATTATTCTATATGGAAGAAGTCCTTCCTTTCTTTTGCATAGTTGACCTAGGTTACCCTTTTTTTGGGGCCCTATTGGCTTCTCAGGTGTATAGTGTCATCTTATAGGTCTAACTTCACTAATTGTAGAGGATTCAATTGATTGTCACTTTTGGATAATCAATTGGTTGTCCACCATAGGTTTGGAGGTAAGGTTCATGTCCCCCTTCATTGTTGTATTACTTGATTTCATATTTGTAAAATCTAGCCCTAGGCACAATGCCTAGTGGATTAATTAATTAATAAAAAAATGGTCATTGATGAATATGTAACGGCAGGTCATATGAATGCAAATATTCTCTGTAACGGTTGCTCATTAATGCTAGAGAATATTTTCTCATTGAATGTTATCCGATGGCAAATACTCGATCTGTTCCCGTTGATCATGCTCTCTTGGGGATTTACCCGATGTCAATTGCAGTGCTATTTTTTGAATCGCTTTTTACCTGTCTTCGATTCCACCTATCATGCTATCATTCGATCATTTATTATAAATCAATTTTACCCTATATAAAGATAACAAAATTTAAAGTTCAAAATTGCGAGTTATTATATTCAGGTACAATATATAATGGAAATGAGATCATCAAGAAGACTGTATTATATACAAGCTATGCTGAAGTATCATAGTAGAAAATCTTATGTCCTTGTTAGTGTCTTTTAGTATAGTAAAGTAGGATGGCCGGATTGAGGGAAAAAGTTTGCATGGAGAAGTGTAGATACCTAGCATGTTTATTGGAGTAATATAGTTTAGCGATCAACTGAGATAAAAATAATACATATTTGAATAGCAATATATGGTTCAGTGCTAAATTAATATAAGAATATAATATACATTTAATAATCATGAATAATTAAGGGATATAACTTCTGTAACATACATAATATATGCACATATTTGTTTGGCGCCTGCGCTCAATTTGTGGGAGGAAATGATCAAAGAAATATCACCTTTTTATTTTAATTTATATAGATCTCTTATATTATGTTTTGTGTCGATCAAAGATGTTCATATAACTAAAATAATATTTATAATGAATGATAAAAAATTATTTCTTTCCGATTGGCCGATTTAAGTAATTCAATAACAACAACAATAAACTCAATATAATTTCACAAGTCGAATTTAGAAAGAATAAACTTTAAAAGACAAAGAGATCGATTTAAGTAACTCACGAACTATTATTTACCATAGACTACAGTGTGAGTTGTCACATCTAGATTGAATCGTCGCTAGTGGAGATAAATAGGCCGTAATGTTGCATTGTGTTTCTTTTTGCCAAAGATGATCCTAAGACATTATACATCAAGAAGCTAATTGTATGGATAGACCATGTAAGCTTGGGGTAATATCGAACACTAATTTTTTCAATTTCTTAATTAAAATAAATTTTACGCAGAAGTTACTCTACTTTGAAAGTACTATCAATTATATTCTTTTAATTTTGTTACAAAAATATTTGAAAAATTGTCGTGATATAAAAATAGGACAATGAGTACTTGTTTGTTTGTTTGTTTCACAATGGGAAAACTTTATTTAGATAGGGACGAATCGTAAGACAAGTACCAACTTGTTCTATATATATATATTTAAGAACTCAGAGAGGATTTAATATTTTACTCCCATCTTCACCTATAATCTCTTTCTTCTTTTTCCCCTTTTTGAAATTTCCTTTTTTGGGGTTCTCCAACTGTACTCGTGGTAAGGGATGTTCAGGCCAAGAAGCTGCATTGCTGCTTAATAGTTACAGAGGTCTTATCCTACAACATTATCCATATTAGGGTGGACCCTTTTAGTCCTCCTACCACAATATATACATAAAAATATTGCAAAGTATATTTGAATTATGTGTAACCTATGTATATCTAAGAGGTCGATCGAGTTGTATTGTCTCAGGTTTGGTCCAGTGCAGTAGTCATATAGAGGTTAGACTATTTAGTTGTTTTGTTTGTAGCATCACTTGGACTTCTTGAAGCCTCAGACATTTCTCTAATTAGAAAAGGTTTTTCACTTCTCGCTTCATATCCAAGGAAAATCCAACACAGAGGATAGATGCAAGAGATTTCTTGATAGAGTGTTGGTAGATATATTGATGTGCTTCATCATAAACGAGGGTTACACTACCTTTTAATCTAGAAAATGCTAAAACCCATAAAGGAAGGGGAAAGAAATATTCCTTCCGGTCCACTTTAATTGATTTTTTGGCCTTTTTTTATGGCCCATAATGTTTGATTTTTGAAGATATTAAAAAAGAATTAATTTATTTTTTTCAAAGTTGCCTTTGGAGTAAAGAGTCTCGAAAGATGTGTTATATTCTCAATGAACAAATTGAAAAGATAGTAAATTTCAATATACTCAATTTTATTGTTAATTAATATTAAAAGGTGAATTCCTTAATATGCATAAAAACAGCCAAAAATCAATTAAAGTGGACCGGAGGGAGTAAAATAAAACCAATATACTCAAGGAGCTTAGCTATCAATAATCTTGGTGAAGACGATGAAAGACCAAAGTCCAAATCTCAATAGATAGAGACAAAACACAATTAACTTCTTTTAATCTGTCTAAATCTAAATAAATATATTAATTACATCGATATATGAGAATAGCAAATAGGTGAAATGGTCGAGATCTACACAAGTTGACTCACACATCACCGTTTAAAAAAAGACCAGCCTGAGTTCCTTGCGGATTGAATAATGAGGCATTCATTAACAGCATGAACGCAGCCTGTCCATGACTTGTTGACTAGTATAGTCTGGTCCGTATGATTAATGGAAGTGAGACATTTCTTTTCTGATGCAATAATACCAAGAAAAGAATAAAATATATAAATGACACAAACTTGGATTTTGTGTGGTCATGCAAGCAAGATGCGTTTTTGTGAGAAGTGGAAATGATTTAAAGGACATCACACCAGCCATTCTCTAATATCATTAATGATTTAATTAATTATCCCTGTTAAATAAACGACTTCTTAACGGAATTATTAAATTATAGGTACAATATTCATCTTTTTATGCTTTTTACTAACTTTGTCAAGTGAAGAAGCAATTAAATCTGCTTGAACCATCCAGCCAACGAAATGTCCAGGGGCAGACGCACGATACTCGAAGCGGCATCAGACACCACTTCGTCCAACTTTTTTACTAAATATACGTATAAATAGTGTACCAAAAAAGGATATATTAGTAAAATGACACCATTTGACAAACAAGCATACTTGGTTTGATGAACAGCGCGTCTATTTTCCCCAGAAGGATGCGTGACGATCGAAACCCAGTCCTTGGATCTTTTGCACATTTTAAAAGCATTTTTAGCTTAAAAATTAGATTATGTAAGGAATCGAACTCTATCCTCTAAGCTAAAAACATTGGTTAAACCAGTACACCAAATTCGGTGCCCTTATAATTATAAATGTCTGTTCCAATGGCGAATTTAGAATTTTAAATCGTGGGTGTTTAACCTTTTTTTGACGTAAAATTACTATACTTTGTATAATTATACAACTAGTTGAACACGCGTGTGAAAAAAATTAAGAAGAAAACTCATATTTTAATATTATGGACACTGTAAATCTGTGATGAAAATGCAATTGGCCCAAAAAAAAAAAGAAGATTGATGGATTTTACCTTTCAGGTGGAACTGTTTATCTTTAAAAGGAATCGAACTTTGGGATTTTTTTAAAGATGATCTTTTTCTTTGCTATAGAGAATTAGATAAATTAAAAGAAAAACATAAAGCTAAAAACAAAGGTTAATTAGCAAAAAACGAAATTTAAAAAAAAAATAGTATTGGGTCAAGAAAGTGTGCTTGAAAAAAGAAAAAGAACTAATTGAGAAATATATATATTTTTTTAAAATAAAAAGAAGAAGAAAGAAAGTAGCATTGAATATAAGGAGAGGAAATAGTTTGCTTGGTTAAAAAAGTACTGTGGTTGTGGTAGGATGGAGTTTTGAACTCCTGCCCCCCAGCAAGTATTAATGTTTCAGCACCCTTTCCTAACTGCAGCACCCATTACCGTTTCTGTTATCTTGGTGCTTTTTCACCTTTTTATATATTTTCTTATGTTTTTATTGGAATTATACCTACGTTAAGTTAAGATTAATGGATGTTTAAGCACCCAAATTTTACATGTAAATCTGCCCCTATCTGTTCCATGCGTACATGCACCCTTCTTATAGTTTTATATTTTATTTCTTACATTTTTTTAATTATATATTGGGGAAGGGGAAGGGGAAGGGGAATGTGGAGGGCATTATATAATGAAACATGGATTATTAGTATCATTATTTTGCGAATAAAATCATTCAGATAAAATTGAAGATTGCGTGAAAACTATACCAACATTTTGGTCTTAATTAAGGCTAATGTCATATAAATGCTCCTCTTTTAGTTTCATACACTTCACTTCTCATTTTTAACAAGAATTTAAAGTTTTCCACTTCTCTTACGTCTTGACATCGGTTAATGTAGCATAAATAAATGAACATATAGTGCATTTTACAAGAATTTTCACATTGTAAACTTTTTTGTTCTCCTTCTCCACTTATTTTCGGGTTTCCCAAAAATATTGTACAACACTTCTTTTGAGTATCCTTTTAACATATTCTTTCTCTGCTCCGATCTTTTTGTGGAGCTTAGAGTTTAAATTCCTATGACCTCTCAAACTAAAGAACCTTTTTTTAGAAGCCACGTACATGTATTTTAGTCCCAAACAATGGGGAAGGGCAAATCTATCACTATACTCTCTTCGGTCCATAATATGTGATTTTTTGACTCTTTTTTTATGGTAAAAAATAAGTGATTTTTTAGATTTCAAGAATGAATTAATTATTTTTTTCCTATATTGCCCTTGGAGTAAATAGTGTTGGAGTATGTGTTAGGAGCATTTATGTAAAGAGATAGTAAAGGTTAATATGGTCAATTTTATTGCTAATTAATATTAAATGGTGAATTTCTTAATATGTGTAAAAACAACCAAAAAATCACTTATTGTGGACCGGAGGGAATAATAGTTAAGGGCAAGGTAGACTAATATCATTTATTGATTAAGTTCTGCAAATAGTCAAATTTGGAATTAATGGAAAACGTGAAAATCTTAATACACAGAAATTATCAACTAAAGTTGATGATTAGACAAAGATGGAAAGGTTTTCTTCTTAAGGCACTACAATTACAACCTTTGACTTGAAGCAAGAGGATTTGGGTCCAGGAAAAATATGTTGGCCATGGAATCTTGATACTCCTAATTGCACCTTAAACAAAGATAATAATTACCCCTGTTTGAAGTTAAGGTTGTAATTATTTGACAAGATATGTCCCACTAATCAACTAATGAGCATCACTATATATGTCTAATAACTTTCTGCAGAAAATTCACTTTTTCTTTTTAATTAACCGCTTTTCTATTGCAAAGATCATGAAAAGAAGCTTACTTGGTACATGTACAATACTATGATCTCACTCTAAACTTTCTTCCGATTTTCTTGTTTTGTTTTTCTTTTTAAACTCGTGCACACAATTTTTCTCCTACAACGATGAGTAGAAAACAAAATTAAACGTTTCAGACGAAAAAGTAAACTTTTACTGCCAAAAGAAAGGTAAGCAGTTTCTTATTATGCAACTCTTCTTGTAAAGAAACTAAATCAGGAAGGATATACGGTATGATTCAACAATGATCAGAAGGCGGACCTATGTATAAAGAAGAAGGATACCGGTAGGGGTGTTCATATAACCCCAAAAAATCGAATCAAACTAAACCAAAAAATCAATACTTTTTTGGTTTGGTTTGGTTTTGTTCTTGAATTTTAAAAATCAATCAAATTCGATTTGGTTTTAGTTTTAATAAAAAAAATAATCAAAAAAAATCCGAACCAAATCGACTATAGATGTAGCTATTTAAAATTTATTATTACACCTATATATATGTATATTTTTATACAAAGTTTCTAAATTTTTATGGTACATGTTAATCGTTTGCACTTTTAGTCTAGTTCTCTGCTATTATATTAATCTAGTGCTTGCCTTTACCTTCTAGTTTGATTGGTAGTTTTATTTTGTTAAGTACAAGAATCTATTTCATGTTAAAATTAATCTATTTTTAATTGATTCCTTAAATTATTCATCATTATTTGATTCAGTTATCATCAATATATCTTGGTAAATGATAGATTTCTTAAAGAGCAATTTGTTTGATAGTGTTATGTTAAAAATGTAGTCCCCATAATATATGTTTGGTAGTGTATGTCTCATATTTAAGAAAAAACTGATAAATAACCGAAAAAATCAAAAAACCCAACATAAACCAAATCGATAAAAAAACCTACTTAATTAGTTTGGTTTGGTTTCTTTTTAAGAAAATACCGATTCAAACGGAACCATGAATTCCCCTAGTTACCGGACCCCTATTAACATCGACAAAAATTCTAATTATATATGTACATATATATTGAAAATGATTATATATATTACTTGAAACTTTTAAACCAAACGTTCGATATGGCACTGCTTGAGCAGTCCGCTCATGTGTCCTACCACCTTCAAATCCTGGATCACCCCTGATGTTGATCATGACTTTAAAGAATCTTTTGTGATCGGGCCAGTCCCAATTTCTTTTTAAGAAATTGTTTACCCGTAAAACGGTACAATTGAATTTATACGTGATCTATAGACAAGTGAATTAATTTGACCGCAAGATGAGTAAATTATGTAAAAATGCAATACTTAGCCCTGAGATGGAGATAGAACAACAAAAATCAAAATTCCGGGAGGAGGGCTTCTGGGGACAATAATAACGATATAAATGAGCAAGAAGATAAAATATTTATATTGAGCTTTAAACAGAGTGTAGCATATATTTGTTAGGAAATTCGTGCCATTTATAATGATCATAGAGCTCACTATGTTGCACCTACGAAACAAGGTCCTAGGATCAAACCCCTATCTAATGACAATAATGAGGGCCATTGAAGAATGTGTAATGGTAGGCAGTGAATGCATATTCTCTATAACGGGCCACACACTTAATGTTGTAGAATATTCTTAATTAAATACTATCGGGTGGCAGACATTTATTTCACCTTTATGAGTTCCATTCTCTCCGGTAACAGATGAGATTGTTGCCCTCGGATTCGACTGCCTTTTGTCTTCGGCTCCACGTGTCACTTTCTCATGCGATGATTTAATATAAACACATTTTACCCTATACAAATAGTCCCACTGCTTTCCGGTGGCATAACTTCGTGTCATCGGAAAGTTGGTAGAAATACCTTTTCTGGCGGAAAATTCTCTGACCCCCTCTAAAAAGTTTTGGACTGTTGATTAGACGCACAGATCTGCGCATTACACGCCATCCCACGATTCAGCACCACTTTTGCCGGTTATCGAGGTAATTATGGCCATGATTTTAGCCGCCTATTCCTTTATTTATACGCATCAAACTTCTCTATTTGCACTTCATAACCTCCTAAACTCTCTCGAACTCTCATTGCTTAACTCATACTTGTCTTCAACTTTCCCAAATCTTCTTCTTTAGTAAAAACCCTTTCCTCTCTTCTATAATAATGGCCTCTTCTTCCAGAAACCCTAGTTCTTCAAAGAACAAAGGTAAAGCTGATGACGCTGCTCCTCCTAGGGTGAGCACCATCATCCCAAAGAGTCTTGTCATAACTAAGGACTTCGAAGAGAAGTTTCCTACCGCTAATCCTCGCACGTGGCTTGTTGGCGTGTATCCTTCTTCTATTCGTCCTTCCAGCATCCCTATTGTAAAGGAAGACTGCCCTTGTCCTCATTTAAACATCATCGCTTCTGACCTGGCGAAGCGGATAATCTTACCCAAGAAGGGTTTTATACATGTTTATACGTATCACTTCACTTTGGGGCCAATCTCTTTGAGCGAGGAGCTTGACTCTATTATCATGGAGTTCTGCATCCGTTACCAGGTATGTTTGGCACATGTGAGTTCTTCTGTGTGGAGGACAATTGCTTTTCTTAGGCGTCTATGCCAGGAGACGGGAGAAGAGCTAACCTTGGCTCGATTAATGAACTTTTATTCCCCTAAGAATTTTTGCGGGGGAATGATAAATTTCAGCAACCATGGCCACCATGCTCTGCTATCCAGCATGGATGATGACAACGACCGTGGGTGGATGAAACGGTTCGTTGCAGTTGCCACCAGTGATATCATTCCGGCCACGACTTCATCTTTTCCTGAATTATGGAACCGCGCTCGTAAGTTCACTATTTGTCTTTTCTTCCGTTAAAGATCTCCTCATATCGTTATTGACCCTTCGTCTTTTGCTTATTTCAGCAACTCGGTGGGTACCACCTAGGGTTGAAGGCTTGGACTAGTAAGTCCAGAAAATTTTGGACGTTACTACGCTCGAGACCCGCACGTGGAAAGAACTGGCCCTTAAATACGGGTTGAAGGCTAAAAATCGTGGTAAGTCGAACTCATCTTATTTTTACCTTTTTTATAATAAATTTGATTAACCTTTCTCTCCTATTGAATTCAGGTCTACCCTAGGGCTCAGTTATCTTCCCCGAGGAGGATGTTTTGAATAATCCTGGTGATGCAGCGAGGCTGCTGCAGGAGGCTTTTACCCGAACAGGAGTCTCCAGGCCTGCTTCTAGTGCAAGTGCTTCTTCTCATAGTCCCTGTCCAGAGAACAAGCAACCAAAAAGAAGACGTTCCTCCGTGGCGGGGGGAAACTATAAAAAGACAAAAGAGTGCCGCACCCGAGTCATCTCCAAAAATTATGGTGATGAGCCCCATGCCGGAGCCGGCCATAAACACTGTGGTGATCGACGATGATGGAGAAGCCAGCGAGGAGGGGGCTCCCCTACATAGAAGACGACTACCTTCCTCAGCTCAACGGAATGCTCAATTTGTTGATTTAGTTACATCAACTGAGGTCTATACCTCGACACTCTGTGGGGAGTATGATATGGTGGAAAATGCCAACTCCCATTTCCGAATCCCAGTCGTCGTGTCTGTTTCCATGAGGCTAAGTACCAGGTCCCTACCGTCTTTGGTTAATGAGCAACCAACAACCAGCACTGCGCTTGCCGCAACCACTTCTCATTCTTCAATTCCATCAGCTTCATCTCTTTCTTCACCAACTCTACTTTCGCCACCAGCAACTGCTACATCATCTCCACCGGTTGTGGTTGCCCGAGAGGAGAATGTCCCTCTTCCACAGTCCCTAGTTCACGGGAATTTGGGGCAAAATTATGTTGCCCCCTCAGATCCTAAAGGAGGAGGAGCGTCACCCTCTCGGTTTTCACCGGATGCCATCTGTTGTCTCGGCCAGTGGAATTTGCTAGCTATCTAAAACCTTTGTCTTCAGAGAAAGATTGGGAAAAAAATGAAAACTCTCTCGGGAGAGTGTTTGTTGAACAATGCCATGCACAATGCAGCGGCGGTATAGTCTTTGTTTTCTCTGTTGTTTCTTCTATTTGAGTTATAGCAATGTTTTGAGTTTGCATTCTTGTTTTGCAGGCCAACTTTCTTGCTTTCGAGGGCCTTTAAAGATTGATTCATGATAAGGAGGAACTTACCTCCAAGCGGGATCAACCTTTGGCTGAGCGGGAGCAAACTGCTGCTCGCCTCTCATAACTGGAAGCATGAGTTATTGAGGCCGTTGAGTTGGAAGCTCGGTTGCAGCAAAGCGAGCAAGAACTGGTGACTCTTAACGAAGAGGTCGCCCTATTAAGGACACAATTTGAAGAAACTAAGGCCAAATGGGTTGAGGTCCATAATGTCATTCTTGCTGCATCCGATTGCGAGGCTGCCGCTGCAGAAAGGTTGAATAATTTGGAGGCAGCCTTAACCTCCAAAATTGAAGATGCTACTACTGCCGAGACGAAGTATGCCCGGTTGGAGGAGAAACTTAAGAGGACCCTCGAGCACAATATGGTTTAAGCCTCCACTTTACGCGAGCTCGATGTCAGCCTCCGGTCCACCAGATCCGCGCGGGATAATCTTTTTGCCGAGGTCGACCGACTTAAAGAAGAACTCTAGTGCCGAGCGACTTCCCTCATTGTTGAAAAAACATATGTTATGTATAGCATGAGGAGAAAAACTTTGGAAGAGGCTAAAGCGGGTGTCATTGACTTTGATACCAAAATAGCTAAGGGGTCTTTCGGCCCGGCCTGATGCTATTGATTCTTCTGGTTTCGGTTTTGAGTTCTCGAGAACTGAAGAAGAAGCGAAAGGTGATGATGCTGAAGACCAAAATGGTGAGCCGGCGGCGGATCCATCCACTTCTCCTAGGGGCACAGATACTTCTCTTCCTTCGGGTTTCGGAGATGCAGTAGCTTAGTTTTTTTTTCTTTTATTTAGTATACTTTTGTATGTTTTCTCCTTGGCATGTTTGCTATGAATAGAATTACTTTTTCATTTAAGCATTGTGCAAACTTTCCTCTTTGCATACTTTTCCGTTTAAGTATTTGTGTAAGTCTCCGTGTGCTTTTCGTTTAAGTATTTGCGCAAGTTTACTTTGCGTCGAATTTTGCAAGGTTTCAGGTACGTTTTCCCCCGAGAGTGTTTGGATTTCGGGCATAAGTTCTTCCGAAATATATCCTTTAACGTGAGGGTTTTATAAGAGAAGGCCCTCTTGTGTTTACGGTGCTCTTGAAAAGGACGTCTCATGTTTATTACGGCACTAGCATTTGAAGTACTTGTTTAACTTTCAAATGGTAAAGTCAATCCATCGTTCAGACAAGAAACATGATAGAAATAAAAGGACTTTATTTTATTCCTTCCATTTTCAAAAGTGTATAAGCATTCGTTGTGCTAAAAAGAAATTACTATTTCTTGTGGCTAACTTGTACAACTTGTTTCTATAGGGCTGGCCGCGCAGTCCTCGGTCTCGATGATACAACTATGTTTCCGGTCGTCTTCCGATCGATGTGACAGTCATTATTATTGTATCCTCATATCATTCCTCCCCCCCCCCCCC